>OZ030005.1:127834552-128049552 GCA_964023405.1 Apodemus agrarius | reverse complement strand
CATTAAGAGCTCAACTTCCTAGCAACCATTTTAAAATTTGGGCAGCCTCCTTGGGTTCCTGGACCTTCTGCCTGTTCCTGCTGATGCTTTGGCCTCCAGAGTCCTTTATATGGCCCCCCTGTGGATGCTGGTATCTCTGGGCATGCCTCCCTGAGCAGAGTATGGTAAGCACTATTTTGCATTTGAACTCAGAACTTTCCTATGTCATTTGACACCATTCAAGCCAGGAGAAGATTTCACATCTCTGTCTCTCTGTCTCTGTCTCTCTCTCTTTGTGTGTGTGTGTGTGTGTGTGTGTGTGTGTGTGTTAGAGAGGAGCAGTCTGTGTTCACTTGAACTGGGATGTGATCTGAGAATCTGATTTATTTGTTTGGTTTGGTTTGAATCCTTAGTATCCAAGTAATATTCCTAAAGTTTGCATTAGGATTTTGAACCTGTCTTATGTGTATGTGTATGTGTATGTGTATGTGTATGTGTATGTGTATGTGTATGTGTATGTGTATGTGTATGTGTATATATAAAGACCTTAGTACCTAAGCCTACATATTCATGTGCGAACATGCAGTGTACATACATGAGTACTGGTTCCCTCAGAGGCCAGAAGAGGATGTCTGACCCCCTGTTGTGAGCTGCCCAGTGTGGGTGCTGGCAACAGAACTCGGGTCTTCTTTTACCCACTGAGCCATCTGTCCACCCAGCCTGTGTTTTAAAAGACTGCTGTTTGCTGGCTAATGGAGCAGGTAGACTCCTGAAATGAGATCTACCAAGTATGTTAGTGACTCTAGCTGACACTATGACAGAATACTTGACAGAAACATCTTGAAGGAGGAGGGGCTTATTCAGTTCATGGCCCCGAGGGTACAATACCGTACAGGAAGGCATGGTGGCAGGAACTTGGGGTATCGAAAAATCAGATCTTAGTGAATTCAGACAACAAAGAGCTGGGTTGTCTTGTGACCCTTGAGGCCCATGCCTCCAGGGCTGTCTGCCAGTTAGGACCCATATTGAAGGCTCAGCACCTCCCCAGACTGCCCGAGCCTAAGTGTTCAAACACAGGAGCCTTGGGGTACTGGGGTGCTTCACATTCAAACCATAGCACCAAGTAAAGTTTTCAAGCTGCTATAGCTTTTGTTCAGTCAGTTTCACTTGGTGGTAAGAAAAGGATTATTTAAAAAGAAGTTAGGTTGGAAAAAGGAGCCAGAATAAGGACCCACATATTTGTATTCCTTACCCTCTAGATTTTATTATGCATGATTCAGAACATCTAAACGTTAAAGGTCTAAAATATTAAAGATATGTGTGCAACTACACACCTGTTTTCCACCCACCCAGCCTTCTTCCTTTCTGAGTAGTCAATGGGTCGTAAATATACATTTCTCTAATCAGTCCCTGATGTTATTTTGGATTTAAATATTGGGCTTAGTGGTACCTTACTACAGATGACAACATTTGCAGCCTTCAGGGTTTTTGTTTCTGTTTTTTTTTTTTTAATTAATGCGTTTTAAAGATTTATTCATGCTGGCATTTATACTTGGTTCTTTCTTTTTTAATTGAACGACTAAGCCTTAAATTGCGCTCTCCTCTGTTGACAAATACCTGCGTCCTCCAGCTTTTTACCTCACAGTGGTGCATCCTTGTCCTGTCTCTTGATGTGTAAGCGTGAGCTCTAGGGGACCCATTACGAGTGAATTCCTGAGCTGTACAGTACCGTTCATTTTCCACTTTAATATACTTTGTTAAATTGCTTTTCAAATTGGCTCCACAAAGGGAAAAAATTCCTACTTGGAGAGTTTTGATTACACAAAATTAGGCGTATTTGCTATTTTGTAGCTTTTACATTTTTGACAGGCTGGATGTGGAATATTTTCATCTTTTGACTGACATTTTCACCACCACGAGATATCCTCAGACCTGTTTTGTTTGTGTGGTTTCTTTCAATAGGTCATTGTTATTTATCTCTTTTCATTCTTTCATAATATTTATTTTTCTTCATTCATATCACATAGCAAGGAAGGTGACAGGAAATTTAAGAAATGGCCCGAAAACATGAAAATAAAAACAAAAATTATGCGCCATTCTTGTATCCCCCAAAACAATCACTGTTCAAACAATTTATGTGTTTTTATTGCAGAACGGGAGAATTGGAGACATGTTATGGATATTATTTTGCAGCTTGCTTTCCTTCTTCCATCCTTCCTTTTTCGGGGCGGGAGTGGGGGTGACTAATGAGTTTTTACTGAGGTGACTAACAGGAGTGTAGCAGTTACTTGGAAGAGCAATAATGACTCAAAAAAGTGCAGCCTCACTAAATTCTACCTGTGCCACCAGGGACAGCCCAGGGGAGCTGCAGCCTCTGACCTGCAGCTCAGTGGTCCCCAGTCTCTCCCCAAAGCTAAGTTTCTTTTCTGGGGCTCAGTTCTGCTGACCTCAGGCTCCACTTCCAGCTGTCTGCTCCTGCCACAAAGCTGAGGAAGGACCTCTGAGAATCTTCTAAGTTTCTGCTCTCTGGGGCTCCTGACCCTTTGTTTATTTGTTGAATCTCGAGACACCACACACACACCACACACTCCCAGAGGGAGTATTTCAACTGGGAGGATGTGACAATGCAACAGTCTGCCCTTCTCCAGCGCTGAACACCCTTCGCTTCCTTTCTTCTTTTAATTAGTATTTTTATTAATTCTTTAAGAATTTCATATAGTATATGACCAAGCCAGCTCAGTCAGTCAACGGGGTCTCCAGCACAGGTGCGAGGACTGAAAAGAAAAAGACAATTAGACAACACTGCAGTAGTCAATTTCTTGGACTGAGAGTGGGTTTATTTTTTTTCCAATCCGCTTTTATACCATTTTAATTACATGCAGGTATTAATCTCGAGTAGTACAATGAGGAATCAAGCAAGACAATAGTCAAGAGATAAGTGAGGCAATAAACACAAATAGTCAAGGAACTAGCAAGACAATAAACACAAAGTCCCGTGATCTCTCTGGTGATCGATCACTGTTTCTAAGGATGATCAGGATGTCTCGGCCTACTTCCTTGTCCTAGCTTAAAGTCATAATCATAACTGAAGCCTGCTTCTTTGTCCCACCTTAAGGTCAGATTCCTGCCTGGACTTCTTTGTCATGCCCTAATGTCAGATTCCTGCCAAGTCCTTGGCCAATGTCAAACTCCTGCCAAAGGCACCCCAAAAAGCTCTCCACAAATAT
Source organism: Apodemus agrarius (assembly GCA_964023405.1). Lineage (NCBI taxonomy): Eukaryota > Metazoa > Chordata > Mammalia > Rodentia > Muridae > Apodemus > Apodemus agrarius. The sequence continues at coordinate 128,046,346 of OZ030005.1, read as the reverse complement.
ATTTTGATCATATCTTCTCCCTCTCCCAATTGCTCTCAGATCCATCCCTACCTATCCAACTCTGAGTTTTCCTTCTCCTCCTCCTCCTCTCCTTTTGTGTTACCTAACTTCTCTTGGATGTAGAGCTTGCCTTGGTCAACCTACCAGAATCTTAACACTTTTTTCTGGTATCTTCTCCACAGTGCTCCTTGAGCCTTCGAGGGAATGATATAGAAATCCATCTCTGGCTAAGCATTGGGCCACAGTTGCCACAGCAACAGATACTTGTTCTCAAGAGCTCCAGCAGTGGTTATGAGTTTCTGTTACATACTATCCATTTCAAGAGGTATCTTTTTGTGACTGGGGCAGTAATCTGTTTGTGATAGGAGCTTGGCAAACTGCTTATGGATCTGTGGTTGTTTGTGTGTATGTGTGTGTGTGTGTGTGTGTGTGTGTGTATGTGTGTGTGTACATACGTGTGTACACATGCACTTGTACATGTGGTACCAGAGGTTGCTGTCAGGTGTCTTCTTCCACTGTTCTCCACTACATTAAAAAAAGATTTATCTTTATTTTATGTGTATAGTTGTCTTGTCTGCATGTATGTCTGTGTACTATTTACATGCCTGAAGACCAGAAGAAAACATCAGATGCCCTGAATCTGGAGTTACAGGTGGTTGTAAGCCATCCTGTATGCACTGGCAATCTAACCATGTTTTCTGGAAGAGCGGCCCATGCTTTTAACCTCTGAGCCATCTCTCTAGCCTCTCATTTATCTATTTTCAAGCATGATTTTTACACTTTGTGTGTGTGTGTGTGTGTGTGTGTGTGTGTGTGTGTGTGTGTGTTTCCTATTCTGGTAAGCACAGGGAGATCTGGGGCTTCTTCTGTGGTTTCCAGGGAGGTCTTAAGTTCTCAGGTTGGCAAGATGACTTGTTGCATTGATGATGTTCCTCAAAAAAGGACTTAGGTAGGAGAGCTTCAGAAGGACAAAGATTTGTGCTAATGTCAGCTAGCTGGTCTCCCCCAAAAATCCCACTCCGCAGGCAACCTCTCAGTGCTGGGGGGACTGAGATGGCCGGAGCCCCAAACCTCAGGCAAATTTAAAAAAAAAAAAAAACAAAAATAAAACAAAACAATTCTTCCTAAGAATTTTATAAATATGTGCAATACCATCATGCTCCCCAATTTTCTCCTCCAACTTCCCTCCAATACATCTCCCTACCAACTTAATGTCCTTTGTTTTCCTTGATAGCCCACTAGGTTCAGTTAATGCATGCCTAGGTGTGGGACCATCCACTGGAAGCAGGCGAATCCTACCAGGGGCCATATCATCAAGAAAGAGTGACCCCACAATACCCTTGGAGCTACCAACTGCCAATAGCTCTTCAGTCAGGGCTAGGACCCAGATGTCTGCCACATCTGCTCTCGATCTCTGGCTGGCTTGGTCTTACGCAGGAAGGACAGCTGCTTGTGTGCTCTTGAGTGCACTGGCTATGTCAGGTCCAGAAGACCGCCGCTCACAGCCCTCCTCCCTTGTGCCAGCTCCTGCATGCTTTCTGCCTCTTCTTCTATTCAGACAGAATAATCTCTCTCTTCCTTGGTCGTCTTCTCTATGAAGTGTCTACTTGTGCATAAGTTCAGAGGATGCCATGAAGAAATGTAAAGTATCCAGGCCATATGAAGTTCTTAGAAGACTAAGTCACTCCCAGTCTTTCTCCTTTCCTTTCCAACTATCTTGATTATTCTAGTGTTTTGTATAGATATTAGGATCTTGCTGTAGGGCTCACATAACTTCCCATCCTGAGATCTCAGTTAATTTGGCAGAGAATGAGCATTCTTGTGACCTCAAGGCTGTGATCATAAACATAGGCATTTCTACATACTTATTCTCTTTGCTGATGCTCAGGATGCTTTAAATGATTTTCTCCAGAGAGTCCCTGCATAGCTTTGCAGGAGCTCTGTCTAGATGCTCCGGGCACTTTTAGTTGTTAATATGCTAGATCTTAAACTCTTATTTGTTTTGTTTGGGAGATTTATTTTTAGTTTTTTATTTATGTAACATGTCTTGTATTATGAACATGTCTTGCCACATGAGTGCAGGGTACCCACAGAGGGTAGAAGAGACCGTTGGATCCATGGATCATGGAGCATAGAGCCTGATGCAGGTGCTGGGAACTTCTGGAAGAGCCACAACCACTCTTAGCTGCTGAGCCATCTCTCTAGCCCCTAGATCTTTAATATGGAAAACAAAACAACAACAAAGAAGTAGACCCTAGTAATACCCTATGTCTACAACCCAGTTTCTACAGGTACCAGCTCTGAGTACCCTTGTTTTATTATGGAAAGATCTTTTCTGTTGTTCTGATACTTCCTTTAACCTATTGTTAGGGTATTAGTTTTGAGCTCGATGATCTTGCTGAATGTTTATTAACATTAGTAATGTGTATTCTATAGAAATCCTCTGAGAATTATTGCAGTTCTTCATGTTATTTCCCCTTTTCCTCAGATGGATCAGAGCATCCATTGCAGGGTAAATAGGAGCAGGTAGCATACATGCTCTCTCTCTCTCTCTCTCTCTCTCTCTCTCTCTCTTTCTCTCTCTCTCTCTCTCTCATTTTAATGAAAATAACTTTAGCGTTTGCCCTTTTAGATGCCTGCTTTCTTTCTTCTCTGTCTCCCACTGTATGGCTAAAGGACTATTTACACCTTTTAGATCTGCGATTTTAGATGTTCTAAGTTTTAGTCTGTTTCTACACTATTACTGTTTGGTTTGACACATTTGCACTTCACTAACAGAGTCTGGAGAGAACCTTCACCTCCTTTCAGACAGTGGCAAGGGCTAAGCATGGGTTGATGCTTTCACTGCGCTTCCAAGTTTTCATTGTCACTATTGTTTGGTAATTCAGTTCTGCTCTTTTAAAACATATGCTACTTTTTTTACAATTGATCATCACTGTTAACACAGGATTTGGAATCTTCTAGGACAGTGGTTCTCAACCTCCTAATAATGTGACCCTTTAATACAGTTTCTCATGTTGTGATGACCCCCCCAATCAAAACTATACTCATTGCTACTTCATAACTGCAATTTTGCTACTGTTATGAATCATAATGTCAACATCTGATATCCAGGATATCTGATATGCAGGATATCCAACATATAATTTCTGTGAAATGATCATTCAACCCCTGAAGGGGTTGTGACCCACAGGTTGCTTACCACTGTTCTAGGAAAATCACCCATGTGAGGTGTATCCAGAGAGGGTTAACTGAGGAGGAAAGACTCACTGAAGTGGATGGTACCATCCCACAGGCTGGGGACTATGGTTAAATAAAGGGAGAAAAGCAGGAGGGCAGTTGAGCACCAGGATTCACCCATCTCTGCTCCCTGAGATGTGAGAGGCATCGGCCTCCCTCTCTGACAACCCTGGGGTGTTCCTATCACCATGACTTGTCTGGCATGGCAAACTGTGAGCCAGAATGGCCACCCGTCCCCTAAGTTGCCTTTCCCAAGTGTTTGGTCACAGTGACAGGGAGAGTAACCAATGAATTCTTCAAACCTTGCTGGGTGTGGGAGAGCTATAGAGATACAACAGCCCTGAAGAGAGCACTTGCTCTTCATAGAGAAGACTGATCCCATGGCAGGAAGCGGAAAGCCACCTAGTACTCCAATTCTAGAGAATCGGACACCTTCTTCTGGCCTACAAGGACACTTGTATGCCTTGTAGTCTATGTCTGTCTGTCTTTAATTAAAAACAATGCTTTGGGGCCATAAGAGACTCTTGTCTGGTTTTGTCAGCCAATATTTAGACTGGCTCATCCAACATAACCAAGTCCTCCCTGTAGACCTCCCTGCTGTTGGGTTCAGCTCACTCCTTGTTAAAATTGTCTCCCACCGAGAGTCTCTGATGAACTAACTGTGTTTGCTATCCCCAAAGATGCCCATTGTAACTCTCTCATGGGTTTACCTCTGTGTTGAATTCTAGATAGACAGTTGTTTCCATCAAGCAAATAGAGCTCCCCTGGTGTGGCCCAGTTCTCCCTGACATGGCTTTGGTCTCTTTAGAATAACAGTTATTTGTTGGATCTAAATCTGTGTTTTTCTCTAGATATGATAGTTTTTCATTATAGTCTGTATTTTTATATGTATGTGCATGTTTTATAATATTGTCAATATGAATTTGTGTTAGTGTATGTCTGAAATGGAATAATTTCTATTTATCATTTATACCTGGCTTTATGTCACTACCACATCCACAGTCTTTCTATCCCTTCTCTTTCTCTTCCCTTTTCTCTTTCTCTCTTTCATTCACGTATGTTTCTTCCTCTTCCTTTGTCTTTTCGTGGAACATGGGATTGAACCTCGTGCCTTAAACATACTCACAAATGCACTGCCACTTTACATCCCAAGCTGTCTTTGGTTTAATTAAGGCAGAATCTTATTAAGTTGATTAACCTGACCTTGAACTCACTCCATAGCTCGGACAGATATTGAACTTGTGATCCCCCTTCCTTAACTGTCCAGGTAGATGGGATTGAGACATATACCACCAGGCCTGGATTTCCTGAGGGTTTGAGTCCAGTTCATTATAAATATGATTAATCATTACCTCTTTCCTTTATTACCTGCTTTGAAACTCCTTTTTGCCATTGGACCTTGTTAATCTAGGACCCTGTTTATAGCTTCTGCTTATACCTTGATCTTTCTTTGCCTTCTTTCTATTACAGGTAACATCTCCATGACTAAATTTGATCTACCTGTTCTCCTTTTAGCTGTGCCTACTTGACTGTTTGGACTACCTATTGACTCACTTTATGTTTCCTGATATCTTCACATGTTCATTTGTGAAAGCTTCATTTTGTTCTACAAACTTGCTAGATACATTTTGAAGTGATGCCCGTTTGTTACCTTTCACTGTTTCCTTCTGTTTCTTCCTGTCTTTAGCTATACGAAATGGTCATCCCTTCTAGATTGTTCTATTTGCCAATTCCCAGACCCTCAGGAGCTTAGAATAAAATCTTACTTTTCTTTATTATTTCAGAGCCTTCTGCCTTCCCTTTCCCAGCCCCCTTCTCCATGGGAGCCCTGTATACTACAAGCCATGCTGTAAATTCAGGAACTTTTGTGTAGAGCAGAGATTATTTAGGATTGACAGGTACCTGGGTATTCACTTTCCTAAAGCCATTCTTTCACACCATTCCCCAACTTGGAACTTGTACACCACAAGTTTATTGTAAGCTTGTTCTGTATGCCTACGTGACAAAGACGTGAAGTTCTGAGTCCCCAGTGTAAGCGAGGACACAGTGAAACCACAGAACTAGACCACTTCATAGGAAGAAAAAAAAAAAAAAAGGTTTATTGGGGATTAAACTGCCATTGCTGTCTCCCCAGGATCAGAGAGGACAGGAAAATGGTAGGAAAGCTTTGCCTGTTTTAAGCGAGGGCTATGAGTAGAACAGCTTGGGAGTATCGGGAGGTTGGGTACGAGTCAGAACAGCCTGAGAACTAGTGTGGAGACTTAGATCGGTTACAGGCTTGTTTGTGTTAATCAGAAACTCGATGCCCATTGGAGAAGGTAGTTGGCTGTACAGGGTGGATAAGGGAAGTAATCCCAAAGCTTACAAACAGAAACCTGCTTTATAAGGCCCCGGGTTAATGCTGGCTATAGGTAGCAATCCTTCTCTTTACCTGGTCAGCCTGCAGCCTGAGCTGAGCCCTGACTGTCAGTCAGGACAGCAGCAACACTGATTTTTTCTTTTTCTTTTTCTTTTTCTTTTTCTTTTTCTTTTTCTTTTTCTTTTTCTTTTTTTTTTTTTTTTTTTTTTTTTTTTTTTTTTGAGCCTGCTTTGGACCTAACATCTAATACTCTTCAGATTTGGGGGTGAAAATAAGTGACTTGAGAAATTGCAGTTTCCTTGAGAAACTTGGTGTTTTTATAACCCCCCTCCCCACTTGGGAAGGACAATCCTTCAAGGATCTGTTTAGGGGAGATTGTGGTGCCAGGGATAGAAGCCAGGACCTCATATGCTAGGCAAGCACTATACCCAGGGCTAAACCCCTAATCCAGGTCCTGGTTTTGGTCAAGTGTCTTAGCTGTCAATCTCCTCTGTATTCAAGTCATACTTCTGTCATGTAAAGCCCTGGAGTTGGGCCAGTATCTACTGGACCTCCTGGTTTCCAAGGTCTTGGAGTGCCTGGATGTCTTTGCTTAGAATTCCCTTAATTCTCACTAATTCCCTTCCCTTTCTCTCAAGTTCAGTTATTCAGATCCTCCAATGTGGGTGTCCCGTTTAACAGTTGCCTGTGTTTTCAGTGGCAAGTTCTCTTTGGAGTCACCATGTTTTCCGAGCCAGAAGACCGCATATGAATCAACACATTTCCTTCCTGCACACTGTGATCCAAGGGTTGGACTAGGAGCTGGGGGATGCCTCGGTGTGAAAACCAGACATGGGCTCTCACCTCAGGACATGTAGAGCACATGAATCCTAGGGATGTGCTGAAAAGAAACTGAACCCACTGCAGGGGGCCTGGGTCTCAGCTTCCAGTCCTCAGAATATTCATCAGGAAATCAGGCAGCTGCTCTCCTGCTGGCAGGTCATTCTTTGCCTTGGCAGCTGCAGGCTGGATGTGTGAATGATGGGGCCAAGCTAAGCTTTGGGTGAGGACATCAGCTGTTCCCATCTTCTGCTGGCAGAGGCAGACCGAGAACAGCTGGGGAACCAGTCAGACACGAACTCCTCTGGAAGTTGCCTCTCTGCCAGCAGAGGTGTCAACAGAGTTCCTCTCGCCTGCACCTTCTGGGAGCGCACACTAGATTTTTCCATGCTTTCTTGATTTTGATAAGGGGAGGTTTGTACGATGGAGCATGGCGATGGTGCAGACGCTCATCTGGATATCTTTGCAACGTTTGGAATGGAATTCTCCCATTAGAGTCATGAAATGACAGTTGGCTTGAATCAAGAGCCAGAATCTAGATGTGGAGAAGTGACCTCTTTATATCTGTGTGGCTCCAGGAACCTAGGAAATCTTTACTTTAGATTCTTCACCACTAAGGAATGAAAAAGTAGTCCCCTTCCTGGGCTACGGTAAGCACTGAGTGAGGAAATGTAGACACTCCCTTTATATTGTACAGAGAGTCTTGGGTACCACTGCTTACTGCTTAAGTTTATTTCCCTCTGCCCTCACCACTACCTCAGAAAGCCTAAGTTCTAGGTTCTATGAGCTACCATCCCAACCTAACTCTAATGGTTGGTTTTCAGTGTTGTTCCTAAAATATGAGATGAGGGCATCAAAAGTTCAGGGGTGTTTTTCTTTCCTTCTATCTCTTAGATCTCATGTTTCAGTGTTTATGCCATTGGGCTTAGTATTAGTGTTGGGTTCATAAAGGGGGGAGGGGTTTAGAGAATGGTACATGGCACTGTGGGGAAGGAGGTGCCTAGGCGGGCCCATGCCCTGGCACCCCTCCTCTGAGAGACCAGACACACACAGACATGGTATAGAATAGAGTTTATTCAGGGCAATGGATGGGAGTTAATGGGGTAGTGGAGGCAGAGAGAGGCAGAGAGAGAGAGAGAGAGAGAGAGAGAGAGAGAGAGAGAGAGAGAAGAAGAAGAAGAAGAAGAAGAAGGAGGAGGAGGAGGAGGAGGAGGAGGAGGGGGAGGAGGAGGAGGGGGAGGAGGGGGAGGGGGAGGAGGAGGAGGAGAAGAAGAAGAAGGAGAAGGAGAAGGAGGAGGAGGAGGAGGAGGAGGAGGAGGAGGAGGAGGAGGAGGAGGAGGAGGAGAAGGAGAAGGAGGAGGAGAAGGAGAAGGAGAAGGAGAAGGAGAAGGAGAAGGAGAAGAGAGAAGAGGAGAGGAGAGGAGAGGAGAGCCCAATAGGGGCAGAGAGGTGAGAGTGCCAAGAGGCAGAGCGATAAGAGAGCAGAGAGGAGAGAGGGGGGGAGGGAGGAGGGGCTAGCAGCCCCTTTTATAGTGAGCCTGGTCTACCTGGCTGTTGCCAGGCAGCTATGGAAGGGGCATGCCTGGCTGTTGCCAGGTAATTGTAGGGTGGAGCTTAGACAGCTAAGCTTATACTAACAATTAGGGATATCTCTCCATAACCCAGGAAAGGTAGCGTCAATTCATCCTAGTCTCTTTCCATAGCTCTGGCTGTCTGGAACTAACTATGTAGATCAGTCTGGCCTCAACCTCACAGAGATTTGACTGCCTATGCCTCCTGAGTGCTGGGATTAAAGATGTGCGCCACCACCATGCCTTGCTTCTGGTCTTGCCGACTTATAACTAACCTTCTGGGTCATGTGGGAATGTCATGGGTGGGGGCAGATGGAATACCGAAAGGGGAAGAGCCAAGGTAGACCGAGGCAGGGCTGTGGCTTTTCTAAGCCTTCAGCTCCCAGTGGGCCCTTGAGAAAGGACTCGGAGAAGGGGAAGGTTAAGAGTAGAATGGGGGAGTAGATAGAGTTTAAAATGTCCGTCAAAGTTTCGGGTGGGTGTGGATAGAAGCTACTGTTTAGATAAGAATCTTTTGTGTTTCTGTGGACGAACACAGCCTCTGAGCTCTCACATCAACCACCTGGCAGGACACGGGACATCAAGAGTGCAGCTCATTCGAGGCTCTGGAACTTTGCTCTTCAGAGTTCTGCAGATTTTAAAGATTTCCAAATTTCCAAATGCTGCCGTTACTTTCCCATGCAGACAGTCAGTTGAGTGTACTCTCTGCTGCTATTATGGTTTTTGTCTGAACTGTTCGTCCATTGTTAGTTCCAGAAACCTCTGTTTTAAGTGGCTTTTTTAAAAAAAATCCACTCAAAGAAGGGGACACTTCCCTTGGGTGCCACCCCACTCTAAGACATCTAGTCCCAGCAGAGCTAGACACATCCTCTCTTCTCTGAGGGATCCGTAAAGGCAGGACTGCAAGGAGAGGTTGGGGGCATGATATTTGGATGTAAAGTGAATAAACAATAAATAAATTATTGGGGGGAAAAATCCACTCAGTCTTAGTTCAACATATCTGATTCTACCTCAGAGCACCTTTTAAGAAACAAAGCTAAACTAAAGATTTTTGTACCTATAGAACAACAATGCTTCTAAAAGTTGATGGCCTTTGCCTGGTAGGAGAGAATTAAAGTTTTTCTTTGTGTTATTTCAATGGGCCAGATTCAATGTTTGGAGAATGTGGCCTCATTCTCAGCTCATCCCTCACTACTCTGCCCCAGGGAGGGAGGCGCCAACCCCCTTGCTCCTGAAAAGCTAAGGCTAGAATAAGATGTGCAAGGTCTTGGGCCTAGGAGGAAATGCAGCTGCCACTGTATGTGCAAATCCCTCTGCTAAGGAGGAAGGACACAGTAGGACTTAGGCTGGTCCCCCGCAATGTGGTACTGCTGGCACTTTCCCTTACATTCCCAAGTGCTGGGATAAACCCTTTGAAGGAAGTAGTGCGTCAAAATGTGCCTATAGCCCCTTGAAGTGTGTGACCTTTATGGCATCTGTTATTCACGTGGAGAAGCTTAAGCATGGAGAACTTGGGATCTGACTTAGCTGCTTAACCAGCAGAGTCAAATGCAGTTTGATGGCTGATTTCAGAGTGCACTGGGCTGACAGGGAAGGAGCCATATATCCTTTTAGACTGTAGCCTTTTCCCAGGTTCCACTTCTGATGATGCTGGGGTATCCTTGGAGGAGACAGCTACTCTCTTTCTAGAAGGACACTGAAGTACAATAAGACGTGAATCTTTTACTCTGAGAGTCCCAGGACTTATCCTGTGGGCCCTGACATTGAGAATCCATTTTTAGGATTTATAGAAACCCTTTGTTTCTATACTAAAGAATCATATAAGCTTATCAGCTCAACTGAGTTTTCTTTACAGGGAGACTTATTGTATGACAAGTTCAATCCCCGATTCTATTTATTCTCATGAATGGATGCAAGACGCAGCCTGACAACTTTCACCCACGACAGATAGAATATTGATAAAAGTTATAATGGACACACATGGGAGTACCACTGATTTCACATTGGCACCTGCTTATGCTCTCACGACATTCACAGGGCAGAGAGCTAGCCAGGACTCCCTTGGTACTCTGATACGGCTTTTCTCACAGGGAGCCGCCGATGTATTGCCAGGGCTCAGTCCTCATGAGCAGTCTTAACCAGAAAGGATCTGTTTCCATGTTTATATCACCATGCAGAATTCAGTGTTTTAAAGTGCTTGCCTAGGAGGTGATGCTTCTCAGAAGTCTTTCTCATTTCCCAAACAGAGGTTCTCTGCAGCTGCTGAGAGGCCATAGAGAATAGGGAGTGTGTGTGTGTGTGTGTGTGTGTGTGTGTGTGTGTGTTGGGGGGGGTTCTGTTTCCAAGAAACCAGAAGGGATCTAATCTAATCATGATGTGATTCCTAGAATCTGTGAGTTAGAAGAGACGCATAAGGCCAGTCTAGTCCATTCCTAAGGCAGTGGTTGGCTATTCTAGGAAGCCAGGTCTTTAAGGTCTTAAGCTGTCTAACACAGTGAGTCAGAAAATGAGTGTTACTGTTGGACCTGTCTTCAACAGATAGACCTGCCTGTTCTCAGGTATCAGGATGGGTAACAGCATCCTGTCTCTAAGGCACTTTCCTTCTTGCCTTTCAGTTCCCCAACAGCCCCAAGTGCTGTGTTTACACTTGACTCTTCCTTGCCTCTATCTTCAGATCATTCTTTCTCTCACTCCAACACTGTCTTCGACCGAAATCCATCTCAGATGTATTAGGCAGAGTTCTCTAGGGGAACAGAACTGGGAGACCACATACATATTCTAAAGGGATTTAATAGACTGGCTTACAAACAGTAGGGGATGAGTAGTCCAACCATGGTCATCTGCACACCTGAGAGGCTGAGAGCTGAGAAGCTTCCCAGACCACAAAGCAGTCGTCGTAGTCTGTTGATGGAAGATTCCTAAAGGGTTTTTGGTCTTCAGTCTATGCCAGAATCTGAAGATACTAAAGCCCGATGTCAGCAAAAATGGCAACAGTAGCAGAGACGGATGCTCTCATCAGCAAGAAGGGAGGGTAGGCATGGAAGTTGATGTTTCCTGAGAATTGTGTTCCCTCCAGGTCCCCGGTGCCCGACATAGCTCAGCTGCCAGGTAAATAGTAATGGTGCAGTGAGTGAGTAACCCCATCTATTGTGCTTCCCCCTTTCAACAAATGTGGATCAGCTAAAGGGCTACTCTTTCCTAAAGTTTTGCCTTCATCTGGCCATTCATGTGAATGGATATAAGCATATTTGGCAATTCTTTTATTTAAAAGAAATCCGTGTGACCTCATGTTAGGTATGGAAAACACAATATTTCTATTATCAGTGATCTAAAAGAAACACCTCTAAGAGATACTATTTTGCTCCTGCTATTGGGCAAACAATAAAATGATAAGTCTGATGCTTTCTCTACTAGCTTAGCCTGTGCCCGGAGTTGCCAGCAGCGTGGGAAGCTGTACACTCTAACTTGGGTTTGAGATCCCTGGAGCTGTTAGTGATCCAGTAAAGAAAAACATAACTATGTGTTCCCTGTCCCCCTTTTCTTCCCCCTCCAGAATGCTGGACTTTTGGAGTAACTTTGATTCAAATGAGTAAAAATTCAATCGAGAGGCAAAATGCTCTTTCTAAACAGAATGCAGCTTCAGCAGCCACAAAATTCAATAGAGAACACCACCAGGCTAATTTGCAAATCCTGAGTATTCCCTTTCTCCCTCTTGTGTTTATTAGCATCCTTTTAGTTACAGCCATGTTGGATGGCTTCAGTAGCCTCGGGAAAACGTTCTTGCATGTAAGTTTGGAAACTTAGCTTGAAATATGGCTGTTGATAAACTCTCAGTAACTTTAAAAGAGAATGTCCTAAGGTGGTACGCCATTTATCTTTATAATTCTCTCAGTGTTTACCATCTGTCCTTTGTAGAAATATGAAAACAAGCTGAGATTATGGAATATGGAAGTGGGTTATCAAAGGAACAATGAGCTTTGCGGTTTTAGGGAGCTTTAATGTACACAACAATTGGGTGGCCTAATTAGTTTTAGGCCTGGGAATATGATCTTCAAGATTTATTTAGATTCTGCAAATTAGCATGTTCATTTGTTTCACACACATGCACACATATATCCACATTTATGCAAATGCAGGGAGATCTGCCTTTGAATTCCTTATATTTTATCTCTACATTCATAAGACTTTCTTTGCTATATTCTTGCCTGGTTTGGGTTATACTGGCCTCTTAATAAGAGTTGTGAGAATTTTACCTGCTCTTGTATTTTATGAAAGACTTACAGTAAGACATTATTATTTCTCTCTTAAACATCTCCAGGGATTCATCACTGTAATTATCTTGGACTGGTGTGTGTGTGTGTGTGTGTGTGTGTGTGTGTGTGTGTGTGTGAGAGAGAGAGAGAGAGAGAGAGAGAGAGAGAGAGAGAGAGAGAGAGAACATACATTCATATATGAACATGTGTTAGGGAAAGGGATGATTATTATTAGTTTTTTTTTTTGACAGATCATTGCAGCCCTTTCTCATTTGAGATCAGTTTGGAAATTTTATATCATTCAATTCTAAGTATGTTTTCTGAGATAATGTTATTAGCATACATTTTCATACTGAATGCTTGTACAGTCTGTAATAATGATGACCCCTATAGTTTCTGTAATTGGTAGATCATATTATTCTCTCTATTTTTCTCTTGTTAGAATTTAATAATTTTATCAAAGTTTTCAGCTAACCAGCATAGACTTGAAAGTATGCATGTGTGTGCATGTGTGTGTGTGTGTGTGTGTGTGTGTGTGTACATGTGCAGATTCTTTGATGACCCCTATAGTTTCTGTAATTGGTAGATCATATTATTCTCTCTATTTTTCTCTTGTTAGAATTTAATAATTTTATCAAAGTTTTCAGCTAACCAGCATAGACTTGAAAGTATGCATGTGTGTGCATGTGTGTGCGCGCGCGTGTGTGTGTGTGTGTGTGTGTGTGTGTACATGTGCAGATTCTTGTCACACCTTGTTAGGACAGGTTCTCTTTTGTGGTTTGTACCATGGTACATACCTTAGGCTAGCTGACTCCCACACTTCCAGGAAATTGCCATAGCTCTACGTTCCACCTCCCTGGAAGAATCCTAGAGTACAGATGTGTGCCTCTGTGTCATTGTTTTGTGTGGGTGATAGAGATTAGACTTAGACTATCAGTTGCATGACTCCTGCCTTTAACTCCACAGTCCTTAAAAGGATATGTATAAATCAACACATATTTGAAAAATTTAAAGTGTCTTTGGTTGCTTGATTCTAATATCATGTGTATTCAGAGGCTGCATTTCTATTGTGATCTTTATATCTTTTGGGGCTGCTCTTACATATGAGTTGATAGCATGTTTGTGCATATTCTAGTGAATATTCTATAAGCATTTGAAAGCAATGTCTCTTCTATACCTGTTCAGAGGGCAGTGTCCTGTAAGTGGCATGGTCTCGGAAGTACTTACTCATCTTTCTATCATTTATTAAAAGAAAACTAAAACCCTAAATTGAAATTGTAAAGTTGTTTCTCTTTGGAAATTCTCTAAGGTTACACATACATCAGTAAGAAATTTCATCTCTTTCTGGCAATGATTTTAGTAGTAGTAGTAGTCGTAGTCGTAGTCGTAGTCGTAGTCGTAGTCGTAGTCGTAGTCGTAGTAGTATAGTTATTACTATTTTGGTTATTTAAAATTATGTGTATATGTGTCTCTGTGTGTCTGTGTCTGTAAGTGCAGTGACCATGAAGGCCAGAAGAGTGCGCTAGACCACCCTTGGAATTCTGTGTGTGTCTATGTGGGGAATGTGGACCTGTGTCTATGTAGAAATATGTGCAGTACCCATGGAGACTAGAAGGGGGTAGTGAATCCTCTTAAGTTGGTGTTACATAGGCAGTAGTGAGCTACCTAATATGATTGGTGGGAACTAAACTCAGGCACTCTGGAAGAGCAGCAAGTACTCTTAACCACTGAGCCATCTCTCCAGACCTGGAAATGATTCTTGTCTGAAATACACTTTGCTGTATATGCAGGTGGCTGCATAGCCACCTGGAGTTTCCTGTGATGACTGCGTGCCTGTTTAGCGTGGAGTTCCATTTTTAAGGATCACCCCTCCCATCCAGAAAGGCTTACATATATCATATATTGTATATGTATGTGTGCATGGTAAATTTCTTGCAAACATCATATAGATGGCTTTGTCTTTTCATCCATTTTGAGTGTCTTTGAATTTTAAAGAGAAGATTAATTCAATTACATTTAATCGGATTATTCATAGTGGGATAGGTTTTTAGTGATATTTCTTTTTAAATAAGTCCTCATATCCATGGTTGGCCTTAGACTTTGCATGTAGCAAAGGATAACCTTGAACTTGTTAACTTTATTGCCTCTGCCTCCTTAGTACTAGATTATAGGTGTGCACCGCCAAGACCACATGCCCCTTATGTTGTGCTCTGAATTGAACCCAGGGCTTTGTTCATACCCGGCAAGCACCCTACCCAGGGAGCTACGTCCAGCCTCATGGGCACTAAACCCATTACTCTGTTGTTTTTCCTTACATTTGCTGACTTGTTTTTCTTCCATCTTCTTTCCTGTTTTCTTTTTTTCTGTTGAGTTCCATTAGGGTTGGTCCACTGTATTTTCCAATCTTAATGTTATATTTTCGTGGCTTCCACTGGAATTAGAATGGGCACCTTTAACATCCAAGGGACAGGAGGAAACATGACATCACAGAAAGGCCACGTGGAGCTATCATACCTTAGTGATTTTATCATTGTTATTTCAGTTCCCGTTAAATTATGCCTCCATCTAGCACATATTTTGATATAAAAAAGGCTACAAATCTAATGTCTACCCAGTTGTGTTCATTTCTTCATTTTTGTGATTGAAAATAATATTTTGATGATGTACTAAGTTTTTATACATATTTGGGTGAGTTTGAATGCTTCCATTGGCTAATGATCTGTCCCCATCACTGCTTAACAAGTAGAATTCACAGTTTTGTCTTGTCCCTGCAGAACCTTTCTGTGCTTCCTTGAGAAAGATCCATAGACAATTTAGAGTGAAATAAATCACAGTGAATGTGAGTAGGATTGGGTTAGAATTCCCATGAGTTCAGAGAGGACAAAGAAACTTTGTGAAATGAGGCCATGTGTTTCAATCTGTCCCCAAAGGCCGTGTCTCCCAGCCTGTCACAGTGAACACTCTTCACTGATCATCTTATTGTTTGTAATTATCATCATATTTTCCTTGGGAGTTCCCTAGATCACAGTATTTTCATTTCAAATTTAAAAGGGAACAGAGGGATGTCTCATTGGCTGAACTGCTTGCTCCATAGCAGCTGCGTTCAGATCTTCAGCACCCATGGAAACAGTAGGCTTGCTAGCATGTGCATATATAATCTCAGTGCTGGGAAGACGCAAGACAGGAGCATCTTGGGGTCTCACTAGTCAGTGCTCATGATGCAATGAGAGTCTCTCTCTCTCTCTTTCTCTCTCTCTCTCTCTCTCTCTCTCTCTCTCTCTCTCTCTCTCTCTCTCTCTCTCTCTATCTCTATCTCTATCTCTATCTCTCAATGGAGGCCCAGAAGGATGGCTCAGTGGTTAAAGTGCTTATGTACAGGTCTGATGTCTCCAGTCATTTTTGGATCCCATAAAGTAGCAAGAGAAGACAGAGTTCTGAGCCTCCATACATGTTATAAACCTGCAGTAGATAGATCCACTAGGGATCACCTAAATTACCCAGGGCTTTCTCCCAAAGTCATCCTTGATATATACTATTGTTTCTTCCTTGCAGGGTTGAGGAGGGGGGGAATGAAGGTATATTTGACTAATGGGTGTTTGTTCACATAAAAACATGAAGTCAGCAGGTGAAGAAGTTAGTGGGGTTTTTTAAATTTAGTAATATAGTTCAGTTTTCTATTTTTAAAAAATCAATTTGAGATTCTTGATTTTTGGATTGTCACTTCTTGTTTCTTGGTCACTTTGTTATTGAGGAATTTGTCTTCCTGCAATTGATTTATTAAGGTCCATTTAAATATTGTGGCACTACCCTTTTGTAAGCCACAGTTTTATATGTATAGCATTATCATCTATCTTCCACTATACATTTTAGGTGTTTTTTTTACCCATGGTTGTTTTTCTTTCCTTGTCATTGTAAATGGGATCCAATTTTCAGTTTTATTTTTGTAATGGCATTTTTTGTATTGATTTACACATGTACATTTGGAGACTGGTTTGTCTATTAAAATATCATGTTTCTTTTTAGAAGAGATTCAGCTGACTTTTCTGGGTTTCCTAGGTAACTAATTGTACTACCTATAAATAATTTCTCTTTTCTTACATTTATTTCTCAGACTTCTTTTTTTATTGCTTTATTACAGTGAATCAAAGATACGCCATAGGTTTACAAATGTATGCAAATAGCAGGCATTCTTCTGCTCCAGCCATAACATGAAGGCTCCCAGTGCCTCCCTGCTGACTGGAGAACCGACTGCTAGCTGGAGGAGCAAGTTCATCATTTTTTTTTCTTTTTTTTTTTCTTTATTCTTTGTTTACATTCCAAAGGCTTTCCCTTTCCCAGTTCCCCCCCCCCACCATATGTCCCATAAATCCTCTCCCCCCTAACTATTCCCCAATCACCCCCCCCCGCCCCCCATTTCTCTGTTCTGATGCTCTCCTACAAATCTGTATCCAGTCTTTTCAAGACCAGGGTCCTTTCCTTCCTTCTGCTTGGGAATCTTTTGATTTGCTAATTGTGTCTTGAGTATTCAGAGCTTTTGGTCTCATTAATATCCACTTCTCAGTGATTGCATTTCATGTGTATTCTTTTGTGATTGGGTTAAATCACTTAGGATGATATTTTCCAGATCCAACCATTTGCCTACAAATTGCATGAATTCATTGTTTTTAATTGCTGAGTAGTATTCCATTGTATAAATATACCACATTTTCTGTATCCATTCCTCCTTTGAGGGACATCTGGGCTTTTTCCAACTTCTGGCTATTATAAATAAGGCTGCTATGAACATAGTGGAGCATGTGTCTTTATTGTATGCAGGGGATTCTGCTGGGTATATACCCAGGAGTGGTATGACAGGGTCCTCTGGAAGTGTCATGGCCATTTTTCTGAGGAACCGCCAGACTGATTTCAAGTTCATTTTAAGAAGGCATCTGTTTCTAGTTTTCAGATTGGACTTTTAGAAATAATCAGTTTTGAATATTGAATTATTATATGACCTAGATTTGGAAGCAAGGCTCAATCTTCTTTCTCTCACCTCCCTCTTTGGCGTATTGATGCAAATATTAATTGATATATTGATGTAACATGTCATTGATAGAAAAACGAGTATGATTATATCAGAGAATTCTTGCATTTTAGGGGACATATTCAACTCTGTCAAGATATAGTATATTTGAATTTGTCACACTTGGGTTCAAGGTAAAGGGATTTTACATTAGTGTGTGTGCGTGTGTATGTGTGTGTTTGTGTGTGTGTATGTGTGTCTGTCTGTCTGTCTTCAACTCCTCCCACATATACCCTTTCTCTCAAATTTATGGCTTATTTTTCTTTAGTACCATTGATACACACACACACACACACACACTCACTCACACTCAAATATATAAGACATCCTGCTTGATTGTATGCATATGTATTATGGGCTGACCACTTGGGACTAAGTAATGTAGCAGGGTTCTTGTCCTAGAGTGAGACTAATTGTCCCTTTTTCAATGTCCATTAATTGCCTGTAGTTCTTTATCTAGGCATAAGGCTGTGAGATTTCTCCCATCTATGTTGGTAGGTCACTTGGTTTTGATACTGTTCACATTTTGTTTAGGGGATCACATTTTTGAGATTTCATGGGTGCAGCTTCCCTCATATATAGAAGACATAACCTTGCAGCTGACTTCCCGGGACTCTGGCTCCTACAGTCCTTCTGCCTCCTCTTTGATGACGTTCCATGAGCCTTATGGTATGACTTGTGGTTGTGGTCAACTGGGGCTGGGCAACCTAATCACTTGTTCTCTACAATTTGACGCCCTGTGGCTTCCTGTTCTCATCTCCATCCTCTACGGAAGGAAGGTCCTTCCATGAGGACCTAGTGGTAGACTTACCTGTGGGTGAGGATAAGTATTTAGAATGCAGCTAGAGATTACACTGCCTTTAGTTCACCTGTGCCCAACTTTCTTGGTAATACTTAAAGCATTTTGGGCTGTTTCATGTATTTTGATGTGGAATTATCCTTTTAATTTTTTTTTATTATGTAGACAGCTTTCTGCCTGAATGTATGCCTGCAGGCCAGAAGAAGGTACCGGATCTCATTATAGATGGTTATGAATCATGTCGCTGCTGGGAATTGAACTCAGGACCTCTGGAAGAGCAACCAGTGCTCTTAACCTCTGAGCCATCTCCCTAGCCCTATTATTTACATGTTTAAGACAAGGCCTCACTACTTAGTCCTGGTGAGACCTATGAGTTCAAACTCATAGATGCCTGTCTGCCTCACCCTCCCCACCCCTAAGTGCTAGCTAGGATTAAAGTTATGTGCTACCACCTACTACTACCCTGATCCATAAACTCTTTAAACAGAATTTTTAGAAATCTTCTATCTTTAAATATTTTTCCTTTTGCTGTAAGGAATTGGACTTAAAAGTTGACATTAGAGCTCTTATATCATGGATTATCTGTGCCCACTTTAAACCCAATGACTATTGTAATAAACATGTGGGAAAACTTCCATTTGTCTTTTGTGACATTCCCCTAAAATGACATGAGCATTGACTTAGAATTTCATTGATCGGAACCTGAGTATTTGTTAAAAATTTAGCCAGGTTTTCACAAAATCTTGCCCTAGTCAAGCCTGTAACATTCTCTAGAAAATGGTCTCTTTTTCATCTCTATTTTTTCCTTTTGAAGTCTGCTCTTACTTTAGTTTTGAATAGACACTTTAAAAAGCCAATCAGAGAGGGGTGAAGAGGGAGGTGAAGGGGAGACTATGCTCATAGTTAATGAAAATGTTCTTATGTAATACAGTGTCATGTGCAATGAACATTCCTTATGTTAATAATTCAAACTTCAAGCTGGGTGGTGGTGGCACATGCCTTTGATCCCAGCACTCAGGCAGATGGATCTCTGAAGTTGAGGCCAGCCTCGTCTATAGAGTGAGTTCAAAGACAGTCAAGGCTACATAGAGAAACCATGTTTTGGGGGAAAAATCAAACTTCAGTTATAATTCCAAAGATATTTGCATTATAACTGCCTGTGACGTGATTTTAGAAATCTAGCAGAAACTGGAAACCCACACAATCCTCCAATCACTAGGCTTTCCCATTTTCTCACCAATGTTCATTGTGGGTCTGCTGCATACCAGATCCTGTGGGTCTTTCTGCTGAGTTCTGCCTTACACTTCCTCTATACATGGCATCGATAGTTCTTTGAAAATTGATGCTCACGAAGGGCAAAGTCCAATGATATTATTCAGGCATCAAACAAGGATATAGTCTTGAACTTTTTCATGATAAAAATTACTTCTTGGATCCCCAAGGACACCAGTGACAATCTATAAATCTACTGTCCTCTTTCATTTGATGAAGGATTAGCTAGGTGTGATGGTTAGTGCTGATTGTCAACTTGACTGGATGTGGAATCACCTAGGAGACAAATCTCCAGGGAGTAGTAAGGGATTATCTAGGTGAGATTAATTGAGGTGTGAAGATGTTAATAGAGGTGATAAATAGAATAGCACCTTTCCCTGGGCTTAAAGACTAGAATGAATAAGAGGCTGAAGGCATCAGCTGAGGCAAGAGCATCATTCAGGTGTTCTCGGCTTCCTGACTGCTGATGCAGTGTGGCCAGCTTCTTCAAGCTCCTGCTGCCTTGACTTCCCTGCCATGATGAAAGCCAGGGCGGGATCTCAAGAAGGAACTTAAAGCAGGAAACCCTGAAGGAACAC
This sequence comes from Apodemus agrarius, assembly GCA_964023405.1. Lineage (NCBI taxonomy): Eukaryota > Metazoa > Chordata > Mammalia > Rodentia > Muridae > Apodemus > Apodemus agrarius. The sequence continues at coordinate 128,026,393 of OZ030005.1, read as the reverse complement.
TCCTTGTTGGCTTGCTTCCAGACCCATGCTTAGTTAGCTTTTTTGAACAGCCCAGGATCACCTGCTCAGGGAATGAAGCTGCCTATAGTGGGCTGACACCTCCCACATCAACTAAAGGTCCAGACAATCCCCACAGAGAGCCCACAGACCAAAATGATCTAGATAATTCTTCAATAGAGTCTTCTCAGGACGGTCTAGATTATGTCAAGTTAGCAATTAAAGCCAACCAGGACTTAGGCTAAGACACAAAATCTGGCAGAATTGTGTAGTGCACACTCTTGGAGTGTGACGCCCACTATTGTTTATGGCAGAGCCTTTGAATGGTTACAGAAAAGAGTGTTCTTTTCTTTTTAGAAACTCAGGAGGGCTCATCAGGAAGCCTCCCAGAAGGTACAGGTGCCAGAAGGCTGGACCTGGATTCAATTAGCTTTGCTCATTTACAGAGAGCAGTTCGTATCACTGGAGTTGTAAACCTCTGTCTTTTTCAAATCTTGCTCTCAGGAATCCTCATGCTACTCAGTTTCGTGGACAGGTGGAGGGTCCTGCAAATAAAACAGAGAAAGAAGTGGGTGCAACCAGTGTCTGCTGTGTTTGCTCAATGTCTCCTTATGCAGTCTGCTGTCCCAGGCCCAGATGCCGCCCTGCCTGCCTTTCCTTGTGCTTATATCCTTGTCACTGAGGCAACCTCCCTGAACCCTGCCCTCACACCCCTTCTCCTTTCTCAGGGCTATGGGGCTGTGATCAGCATCGTCCCTCAGCATTCTGCCGTCTTTGTTTGACACAGTCGTCTTCCTTCCTGGACTCTGAACTCTATCATCACTGACCTTGCAACCTTTGATTGTCAATGGGCAGGACCAGATGCTCAGTACAATCTGGCAGATTCCAAAATGATCGCATGAGGTTCTGAGCCCATGGAAACTGAGTTCATGTCTGCCTTATCACCACACTCACGGGTAGGCAGTCATTGCTTTTGAATATCTGGGCTGTTTGGTAGAAGAAACTTCACTGCCCCACACATGGAAGAAGTTGTGCCCCAGTATGGTGGACAAGAGCTGCTCCAATCACAGTGGGAAAACACCACAGCGTGAATAGCCCCTGTCCTTCAAATTTAGGGTAATAGCCAAAGGCTCTTTGTCAGGTTGTCTGATCTACAGTATGACTTACACCCATTACGAATACACACAGCTTGATTCCAGCTAGAATCAGCATTTCATGTCTATCAGGGTAGTGAGAGCTTGTTATCTAGTTCCTTAAGTAATTAAACATATATCAGCAGTGGCCAGCCATGGACTGAGCAGTTCATGCAGTACCCAAAAGCCCAATGCAATCTGAGAACCACTTTCATGGAGGGTATTTTTTTTTTGGTAGGCATGCATCACCCCAGCTAGTATTAGATACCTTTTCTCCCTCTGATTTTAATTTTTCCTTTTTGAATAAATTTATGTAAAGAAAAAAAAGGCCCTCGCATGTTGGAAGCAGAAGGTCAGGATCTCTTGATGTAAATGCTAGAAAAATAAATCAGAGGAAAGCTAAACAGTGTGACTAGATTCTGGCCAATTATCATGTCTACTGGTAGCCTAAACCAGAGCCCCTCTGTGAGAAGGGTGGGTGGCCAGTGGCTGGGGAGCTCATCAGCATGGTATGCCAAATAGACTCAGTCCTAATTATAAGGCTGTCAGGGAACTGGAAAGGGAAGTCACTTGTTCTCCTCCCTGACTTTAGGGTTTTGGTTTTGTACTGCTTAAGAGCATCTTATAGCCCCCTAACCAGGTGGGTCTGGCTCTCTAAGGTATGCTGACAAGGCTGAGTCCCAGGTTTTTCAGATGTTTTCTAAGGCTGACCCACTGAGATAAAAAGTATAGGACCAGAAGTCTGCCATGAACAGGAACATATCATCATGGCCCACTGCTTGGGTTGAGACTGAAGGCTAGAGAGGGCTCAGCTCTAGACTCTGGAGTGTGTGGACATATATGAAGCTGGCCTTAAAAACCCATGGAGGTTTCGCACCCTTGTCTGCCTTGGGAATGCTAGGAAAACAATGCAGATCTGAATAGATCATCCTGCTAGTGAACACTGACATTTTGTTTTTGGATACTGGACTCCTTGCCCATGTAGAGGTAATTTACATGCATTCAGCGTGAGAGCCCCTTCCCTCTCTTTCACATCCATTCAACACATTTATTCAGCATGTGATAGGTCCAAGAGCTCAGAGGCCAGAAAGCCATCTTTTCCTTAGCAACCCGTGTCCAGGGCACACTAGCACGCCGATGCATTGACCACATGATGGAAAGAAGAATTTTAGTACTTAAAGAACCAGACCAAGGCTCTGTGTGAGCCTCACATGGGGATGTGTGATGCTGCGAGAATGCTTAGTGACATCTACTGAGACCGAGAATTGGCCTGTCTGTGAAGGTGTCCCCTATTGGTTAATTCCATTGTGGCTGGGAGAGGGCCAAGCTTGCGGGAGACAGTCATGACCAGACTCCTCCTGGTGAGGCAGAGCAGGAGGAAAGCCAAGGCTGTGACAAAGAGCCAGTGTCCCAGGTGACCAGGCCACCTTGGGGCTGAGCTGGAAGGCTCTGGACCCCTGGTTGTTATTTTTTGGTGCTCTCTGCCAGACCCTGGCCCCTGTGAAGTCCTGACTACTACCCTCCCTGTACCTCAAGCCTGCTTATCTATCCCAGCAGCTGAAGTGAAACAAGAGAAGGTAGGGAATGTGCAGGTAGATGGGAGCCCTGCCACTTACATGAGCAGAGGTGCCCTTGAAGGTGAGAGAGAAAGCACACGGCACAAAGAGTGGGATTGACAACCAGACCACGACTCTATTCAGAGGTAATGGGAGGAAGGAAGGTAGAAGGCTTAGATTCTTCTCCTAGCATATATGTATGTGTGCGTGTGTGCTTGTGTGCATATGTATATATGTGATGCATGCCCATAGCATGCATGGAAGCCAGAGATCAGCCTCAGTAGTTCTGTCTTAGGAGCCATCCGCCTTGTATTTGAGACAGGGTCTCTCTGTGGCCTAGAACTTGTCTAGTAGGCTAAGGGCCAGGGAAGCCTAAGAGGTCTGCCCATTTCTACTTCCCCAGCGCATGCCCCTATACCCAATTGGTTTTTTCCCATGTGGGTTCTGGAGATTTAACTCATGTCCTAATGTTTACAGGGCAAGCACTTTAATGATGAAGCCATCTCCCTAGTCCTAAAGGCCTATGATTGAGCTGACTGCCAGCAATGTGAGCTCTGGGAAGGGCCAATTTTCTGAAAGTCATTGCTCTACTCTGTGTAGAGTAGGTGAACAGATCCTACCTACTGTAGTATCTTTGCCCACCTGTGTGAGACGGCATCTGTGGGTACATCAACATGAGATCGCTTTTACAACAGGGGCAACATACCCAGATGCCCAGAGAAAGTCCCGAGGACATGAGTTGAGCCAGACACTCTGGCTAGAATTTTTCCAATCAGTGGTGATAGATAAGCTGAGTCTCCCTGTGAGTAACCTCAGGTGGCCCTTGTTCTCCTTTTGGGCTAAATTTCCCTCTTCTTTACTTTAAGGAGGGCCTCCTAGGGCTGGCTGACCCTAGCAAATGTGTGGGATTCAAGATGAGTATTCCCTCCACGTGGCTCTGATTTGTGCTGATATAGTCAAGTTGAAGAATATAAATTGCATGATTTCCACAGAAAAATCAATGTGACAATTTCTCTGCTCCCCACCCCACAGTTCTCATGAACAGTAATCTCGAGGACGCACTGTAAAAGTGGAATCAGAGTCTGTGCCAGTGCACAGACCCTGCCTGCTTGTAGCTGTTTCAGTTTTTCCATTTTCTTCTTGGGAACAGGGAGGGGATTGAAATATTTACAAGAACATCGTTGGCCAGCCAGTGGCAAATATCGCCTGCTGTCTAATAAACTGGGCCCGTGTCTACACGCTATCCCATAGTAGGAGGAAAAAACGAGAAAGAAACCGTCTGAAAATACGTGGCTTTTTTGATGCTGAAGAAGAAATAACTACATTTGGGTACTTTGAATTTTCATCAAGAACTGCCCTACAGGAGAGCAACTTAGAGCAGGTAGCCTCCAGAGTATGCACATGCACAGAGAAACCCACCTGGTACAACCTATGGATTTGACATATAGTTTCCCTAGATGATGAAGACACTTGAATTGTAGCAGGTAGAAGGCACTTCTGAAGTTTGCTAACATGTGAGTGCCACCCTGGATAATTGTGATCTAAACTCGTGTTTCTCCAGGAGCGCTTCCCCTTTGAATAAGGAGTTATGCAAATATTTGGCTTATGGCGGATACATTTGGATTCTTGTCCGGAACTTTATAACAATCGCATACTGAAACAGGGGACTCTGGCAGGGGCTCCCTCATAAACTATGCTTTCTTTAACCTATTTTAAAAGCAAATAATTTCGGTATTGCGGTCGGCTGCAGACATCATTTGTGCCTTAGCCAGGATATTATTTGAGAACTGCAAAGCTTGCTAGGTATGACATCCGTATATAAACCATGTGTTAGAAAGATATAAATTCAGTTTTGAAATATTTGTTAGACTGCTCTTGGCTTTCTGTCTGTGCCAAACATGTGTTCTGGTGACAGATGGAGTCGTGTGAGCCCTGAATGAAACACTTGGGTGTGTGTAGACTGTGTCTTCCAGCAGTTGGGTATAACAGCCTCCGATTACCTAGCGGTCTGTTCTTCACCTCTGCCCCTTTAAATACATGACCATGGAATTCAGTCTTGAATTTTGAGTCATAGAAAAAGATGTCTCTCTGTGCTGTGAATTGATGGCTATATTTTAGCCATTCTCATGGTAACGTTACATTTTAAAATTAGAACATTTTCCTGAATGAAGTTTTCTACCTTGTAGGCCTGCAAACGAGTCAAGGAAGCCTGGATCTGGGGTTGCCAGGCAAAATAGAAGACATCATGGAAACACAAAATGTACATGAATACACACACACACACACACACACACACAGACTCACTCACACACACACAGATAAATGAAGTGTAAGTTGCATAGGCTGAACTGATACTAAAAAATTAGTCACTGTTTCCCCAAAGTTTGGGTTTAGCTGAGCTCTTATGTTTTAATCTTCTAAATCTGGTGACTTGACCTGAATCCAACTTCACTGTTCATTCTCAAACAGAGTGACTGTCATCGCACCCCTACCCCCCACTCCAAGAGATGAGGGATTAGTCAGCTTGGAAATGTCTGTGAGACAGAGACAGAGACAGAAGAAATCAGTCTAGCCGTCTTGTAGAACAAGGAACATTCTATTAGAACAGAGCTTAAAGGTAGACAAAGCACATGCTCTTACAGATTGGTCTCAGTTCTCCAGATATATATTCATCTCCTTCATTTCCCTTCTTGTAGGCAGAAAGGAGATATAAAGGGCACTGTGGGAAGGGCATCTCTTACTAGGCATCTGTCTGCCTAAGCAGCCTTCCTCTTCCTCTCCAGTCTCCTGTCATCAGAACTCTCCCAATGGAAGCTTTTGGTGGCATCTCAGCTGTGGCTGGGATGTCCATCTGCCCAGAGTATGTTTACCTTCAGGCTTCTCTGATAAATGCACTGCTTCCCACAGGCAGAAATGGATGGGACTTGAGGGAGAGACACTTAGGAGACAGAGGCTCAGGAGAGGCCTCTCTTTCTTTACTCTGTAATGCTAACTTTAAAACTTTTAGAAATTATTATTGTTGTTGTTGAGTGAGGGAGAAAGGTCAGGAAGTCTATGCAGTCAGTTGTCTTTTTCCATCTTTATGTAGGTTCTGGAGATCAAACTCAGGTTATCAGGCTTTTCTGGCAAGTTCCTTTACCTGCTAAGCCATCTCTCAGTTCCATAGCTAACTTTCTAAACATTGATTTGATGCTGTGTATGTTTATGTGTTCATGTGTGTGCTCGTACAGGTGCACATATTGGGGAAGTGCAGTGAGGATATGCACATATGCATGGAGGTTAGAGGTCAACCTTGGGTACCATCCCTCAGAACCCATTCACCTCACTTTTTGAGGCAAGATATCTGGGGGCACACAGGTTAGGCCAGACCCAGCAAAGGAAATAAGACACCCCTAGCCACACACAATCCTTCTGGGTGCATTCCCAGTGCTAGTGAAGAGCAGTCATGGGAGAGTTTACCTCCTTACACTGTTCCTGTGATTTACCCTAATAATAATCAATAAGCACTCATCACTTCTGTAATTTTTTCCCATAGAAGTATATGGTGCGATCAGAGGCTAAGAGAAGAAAAGAGTGAGCTCCAGGCATTGAGAGCTACCCTGTTCCAAGGCAGGGGGCCAGGCTGGTATATCAGTACCCATGCATGGAGAACAAAGGATGCATTTAGAGTAAATTATTAGTGTACACTTTAAACCAAGGCATTGATTCTCAGTTCTCTGGTCTTCATGTTCTGACTGGACACCTATAGCCATCCTTAGGTGGGGCTGGCACTGTATTCTTTGTAAAGAGATCAGAATAAGAGCAGGTATTGTGGGTAGGGGAAAAAAATCTTCAAAAGCTTAAAAGTTTAAAAGCTTCTAAATTAAGTAACTTTATTTGCATTTAGAAAGCCTTAATTTAAAGCTAAGCAATTATTTGGAGACACCCAATCATCCTGTTTAGTTTTAAAACTGAGTATGTGCCAGTCAACGCTATTTAAAAAGTGCTCCTAGGTCAAGCCATATGCCTAGCAGATACTTGCCAAGTTGAATACATTAGTTCTCTGAACTCAGGACTGGAATTCCATTTTGTAGTAGTTTGAGTTGTTCTACTTCACTATCTAAATTAGGATATTTTTTTCAAAGTTAACAGTCAGAACCAACAGCTAGAAAACCAAAATCATTTTACAATTGCATCCAGACTGTCTCATCTTTATCGTTGGTGATCAGGTCCTAAGCCTGCCACCCTGATATAGTCACCCTCACTGCTTCAAGCCCTCCTCCCAAGCTCTGTTTGTTTCCCACCTGATCCCAGTTCATCCCAAGAAAAACCATAGGAGTCTCTAGAAGTAAATGCTTTATAGGTGGGAAGGGAGGGAGAGAAACATCTCTTCCACTGCCTTTCCTAATTCAAGAGATATCTCCTCACAGGAATGTATGGTGGGATGTGTCTCTAAAACCATTACTTATGTTGAAACCCAAAGTGTATTTTTCTCATGAAGGAAAAGAAATATTCTAAATGGTATAAAGTCCCAACTATGTCATGATTCAATAAGTATTTGAGGGTTGGCCTTAGGGAAGTCAAGAGGTAATGAGCTTGAAATGCCTGCAATGAACCCATGTTCTCTAAGTTCTGCTCTACTCTTTGGGGCTTAGCGTGCCCTTGGCCAGCATGGCAGGTGGACCCTCTTGAACAGTATAAGCAAGATCTGGCTCCCAGAGGGATGATAGTTTCTGTTATGGGCCCTTACTTGCTTGCTGACTCTGATCTTAATTTGGCTCCTGAAGGAAGCCTTCCTGCTGGGTAGATAATGAGCCAAATGTTTCACATGAGGATTAGGGTGGACACAGCACTTCTTTCTCATTAAAAATAAGTAAATTGGAGTTTGGGCTCATAAATAAGGCTCATGTGGATTGTGTTCTGTGTATCACCCTGCAAGGGGGCAGACGTGGCCACCACCAGCCAGAGCAGCGAAGCGGAGTGTCGAGCTTTAAACCCCCACACCTATACCATCACCAGCAACAACTAGCCACGGGCAGTTTTGATTTGTTTTATAGTGTTTCTCAGCGTGAATATTTGTCTATGCCTGGGAATAGAGCAGGCAATTTGACAGTCAAAGCCTCTGCCCTTGGGTATGCCCAGCTTTGATTAAATGGGAGGTGGTAGAGACGGACAAATGGGTAAATAGATAAAATAAGTTTGTATCATGATAAGCGAATGAAGGACTTGAACAAGATGAAGGGCTAAAGGGAAACTGAGGCTGAGGGGAAGGGTAGCTACTCTGAGGATGTTTGGGGAGTGGGTCCCATGAAGGTTTGAGAACACAGTCTCCTCCTCCGCATGGAGAAGGAGACTGCACAGACCGGCATGGTGGGCATCAGAAGGTAGTGCCAACAGGATAAGGAAGGTGGCACTTGCTGGAGATGACCTCTCCAGCTTGTTGCGCTCAGCAGAGTATTTCATTTCATTCAGGGTTTCTTGGCCAGCCTGGCCAGCAGAGCCATCGCTGTACAGATTGTCATCAGTGTACATTTACTGTTTTTATAATCTGTGCTCAGCACTGCGTTTGTACCCCAGGAGGAGCTGCCATCCAAACTGCAGACGCGCCGCTGCTAGGTGGGAAATGTGTCCAGTATGAGTCAGCTTTATGCTGCCTATGCTGCCACACCCAAAATTCAAACTTGGCCTGGGAAGGCCCGCCATGACCTGGACTTTTGTCTCCTTTCTATGACCACAGCGTACCCCATTTTAACCACATGTATTTAACTACACTAATTGTGTTCCAAGAACACAATTAGCCCCTTACTGCCTATTCTCCTGAAAAACAGACAAACAAACAAATAAACAAAAAATGACCAAACCCAGCACAGGTGTTTTTCTTTTATCCAATGTCTTTCTCTTTAAAGATTAGAGGGAGAACATGTATGTGCCTCAAGCCAGTTTCAGGCATTGCCAGCCACTCTGTTCTAGCACTTGGTGTGGGCCCTCAGACATCAGGGCTAGCTTCTCAGAGAACTAAAGTCTGTTTAGACCAAGATCTGCATCATTTGGTAGATTTTAAACTGGCCGATGGCAGTGTTCACTTAAGTAGTAGTGGTTCTAGAAGTCAGAAAGAGAGCAAGAACCAAACACTCAACTGGACTAGTTGACTTGATTAAGAGAGAGAGAGAGAGAGAGAGAGAGAGAGAGAGAGAGAGAGAGAGAGAGAGAGAGAGAGTCAAAGAAGCCACCCACTCATGTAGCTTAGGGGAAAGTGGTGCTGACATGATCAAAGGATGGAGACAAAACCCTTCTCTCTCTCTCTCTCTCTCTCTCTCTCTCTCTCTCTCTCTCTCTCTTTTGGTTTTTCGAGACAGGGTTCCTCTGTGTAGCCCTGGCTGTCCTGGAACTCACTTTGTAGACCAGGCTGGCCTCAAACTCAGAAATCCACCTGCCTCTGCCTCCCAAGTGCTGGGATTACAGGCGTGCACCACCATGCCCAGCCACCCTTCTTATTTTTAAGCATGTTAGAAAGGAGGCCACCCTGCTAAGAAGACCAAAATCAGCATGCCCAGGAGATAGTTCAGACTGTGCTTGGGTGTGATGGACAGATGTGAAGAATCCTGATTTGGTATTCATCCGCTTCAGAAATAGGAGTTCTCCATGGGGCAGTAAGGGAGATGGTCAGAAGAACAGGGCAGGCTAGGGGCGATGGTTCGTCTAGTAACAGGCTCATTGTATGAACACTTGGTCTCCGGTTAGTGGTGCCATTTGTGGAACCTTTGGGAGCTGGATCCTTGCTGGAAGAAGCACATCCGTTCAGGCATTCGTAACCTTCTCTCCACCTTCTGTTCCCTCCCTCTCTTTGCTTCCTCTGTGCAGAGGAGGTATGCCCAGCCAGCTTACAGCTCCTGTTGCTATGCCATTATGAATGCTCCCTCTCTGCTTCCTATGTGCAGATAAAATATGCTCCTCATCACCGCGTAATTCATTAAATACAGTGTTTCTTAAACAGTGGGTCGGGACCCCCCGCCCTTGGGAGTTGTACAATCCTTTCACAGGAGTCTCCTAAAACCATCAGAAAACACAGATATTTACATTATGATTAATAATAGTAACAACAGTACAGTTATGAAGTAGCAAAGAAAATAGTTTTGTGGTGGTGGTGGTCACCAGAACATGAGGAGATATATTAAAGGGTCGCAGCATTCAGAAGGTTGAGAGCCACTATTTTAAAGCCTTACAGTGGAATACGCTGGGATCCCCAAATACCTTCTCATGTCCTTCTGCTGTTAATGTCTAAAAATCCTTCCTGGGCTATAAATTTTGATTCTTAGTTCCGTTTTTCTCCTCACTGTGTTACTTCTTACAAAGTAGGTTGAGAAGAGTTCTGACATCCTTTGTTCCGTACCCTCCCCCACCCTCTACAGCTGTTACAAGTGAACAGCTTCTCTTCTAAGACACAATGCTATGATGGCATTTGAAATGTGGTCAGCTCTGGTTTTTCAGTTAATCCTGATATCCATTTCTGGGCAAGTACAAGAAAAACCTATACAATCTGCTAGTCCCACCGTTTGCCAAATGGGGCTTGTATGAGCTTCCACTCAACAGCCAAAGCTGGAAAGTTAGAAACTAATGCTGTGGATTCACTTCCTTCTCACACACAGGAGACCCATGAGGCCCAACAAGCTACATGTATGTGCAGTGGAAACAATGTGGATTTGGGGCATGAATCCATCTGACACCTTTATTGGAAGCAATAGCTATCTTTCTCTGCATTTCAAATTGACATCCAAAACATCTCTGCAGAACTGTGATTGCTCCACAGAACTTGATTGCTCTTGTATCTAGATGGGCTCTGTCTTCTTCATGCTTGAGGCTGTGCCTAGTGGTGCCAGGAGAATTGTGGGGCTTGTCATCAGGAGCCCAGATGATAGATATTTTTCCATTTGTTTTTTTTCTCCATAATAAAAATAGTATGTGCTGATTACAGAAAAATCAGGTCTGTATGAACATAAAGAAGAGAAATATAATGAATTCCTAGTGCCAGTGGCTCAAAGAAAACCAGCAGGAGCATTTGGCTTCTTTCCAAACACTGATCTGAAAGAGCAGCCTGCCAGAATGAAGGGCATCAGGGTCCCCTGAGACATCCATGACCTTAGGGCATCCAGGTCTCCTTCTATATCTGTAATCCCACGATATTCTCTTGCCCGTCCTCTTGGTGGATGATGGCCCTCAGCCTCAAGGGATTCATAAAGGATTAGAGCCTCAGGAAATTCAGATTTCTTTCCCAAGGTCATATATATATATATATATATATATATATATATATATATACACACACACACACACACACACACACACACACACTTCTGGTTTTGGCAGTACTGGGGTTTGAACAGAGGGCTCTGTACATGCTAGAGAAGCAGTCAACCACTGAGCTACATCCCAGGTCAAAGGTGCTTGCAGGCATTTCTCAGCTGTGCCTGGCTTCTGTTTCAGCACCATTTTGTCAATATACCACAAGTCAGTGACACCTCAAAGGTCCCAAAACCAAGTGACAAGTCTCCCTTCACTTCTTTACTATCTCATAGGCTAAAGAAAAGGCCAATAAAAGTTTGTCTTCTGTTCAGCCTCTTGTTTTTCTATTCTCTAGCATGCCCTGGAGTGCCTGGAAAGGGCTTCCAGTTCCCATCCATCTGCCTTCCCAAACTCTGGAAAGCCTTGTTAGTGAACCCCTCTGTGCTTAACTGCAGCGGTGGCATCTCCTCTTCCTTCTGAATCCATGTCAGTGTTCTAGAAGTGACCAGCAAACATTCCAGCTGCCTGGGATCTGGAGCCCCAGTGCTCTCTGTCTGTGTCCAAGCCACCTTATAGATACTAAGCTCCTCCAGAAAATTATTCCTGCAAGATTCAGATTAGATTGTAAAATGTTTTATGATTGGACTATATTTTATAACAGTTTTTTATATTCGTAGAAACATTAGGACTCTCATACAAATGCTTCCCAGTTATCCTATGGTTACTCCCATCCCCCCACTTCTTACATTAAAGTCATATGCATATTTGTTGTAACTCACATACAAGGCTAATAATATCACCATAACAGCAGGTTAGGTGCGACCTTATTCATGCTTCATTGACTTTTCCCCAGTGTGCTTTTCCTGTCTCTGAGCCCATGTAGGAACCCACCGTGCATTTAGCTGACATGCCTCCTTGGGTTCTTTCTGCCTGAGGTGCAGTATCTCAGATCGTTCTGGTGTTTTATGACACTTGGCAGTTTTGAAGAGCCCTGGTCAGGAACATTGTAGGTTGCATCTTTGGGGGAATGTGTCTTATGATGAGATTGAGTTATATATGGTGTGTGTGTGTGTGTGTGTGTGTGTGTGTGTGTGTGTGTGTGTGTTGTGGATATGTGTGTGGGTTCATGTGCATGGAGGCCAGAAGTCAACTCCAAGTATCATTCCCTAAGATCCATCTACCTTGTATTCTTATTGACTTATGTTTATTGTATATGTAAGTTGTGTTTTGCTGTATGGGTGTTTTGCCTGCATGTATGTACATGCATCATGTGTGTGCAGTGCCTATGAAAATCAGAAGAGAGGGTCATAACCTCTGTAACTAGATCTACAGATGACTGTGAGTTGTTATGTGGGTACATGGAATAGAACCCAGGCACAAGCAAGTGCTCTTAACAGCTGTATCGTATATTATTCAGCCTCCACCTTGTTTTTTGGAGACAGGGCCTCTCACTGTCCTGGTTAGGTTAGATGACTGGCCACTGCACCCTAGGCATACTCTTTTCTCTACTACCCCCAAGTTGGGATTACAACCAGGTGACACTACCTCCAGCATTTTTACATTGAGTTCCGAGGAACTGAAGTCACACCCTTGTGCTTGCATGGCACAACTTTACTGAGATGTCTCTGCAACCCCAAAGTACAGATTTTGAGAAGGGAGATGGCTCATGCAGTATGCTGTCATATCATGCCCATGTCATATCAAGGGCATCTTCCACCCACATGGTGCATCCCTGCTGACGATGGCCTTGATCACTGGACTGGGGCAGAGCTTGTCAGTTTCCTCCACTGCAAAGCTGCACTTTTCAGCTTCATCTGCCTTTGACTCTTTTGAAGATCTTTAAGTTGTGGTTTTTTCTTTAAATTGAACTGCTAATTTTCATGTAGTGAAGGTACAGATGGGATGAAAGGATGCTGCTGTTTTCTTGGTTAAGTTTGAAGATGTAAGTCTGAACAAAGAGTGTCTGTGTTAATGGGCACATCACCACCCCAGGACTCTGAAACAGGGAACCTCTAGACAGTTTCTGCCTGATTTGATGTAGGTCTTTGGTATTCAGGACTAATAAAATGCTAAATGTGTTTCCAAGGCCTTGACCTTGGCTTCTTTTTAGCTTGAGATGACTTCTTCAACTTTTTTTTTTCATTAGACTTTTCTAAAGTTCATCACTATTCTATTTTGGCTCCTCCACCTGAGCCTCCTTTCTTAATTCCCTGTTGAGCATTGCTGGGAGTTTTCCTTTGAAGAACTCAGTGGGTGATGCTTTGATTCCTCTTGTCTTAACATCCTCATCTGTGTTTCTTCTCACTGGCAACTGAACCTTGACATTTTCAAATTTTTAATATGAACTTCTGGTGTTCACAGCAGTAGTTACACAAACAGAGCACAAAGTCTAGAGGCCCAGATCCTTATGCCCTAGACCAACTTCACGGGTGGGTTTGTGAAGATCCTCTCCAGCATGGCCTCATTTGTGTGTGATTGCTTAGTCCTGTTGGATCTCAACAGGAAAGAGAATGGTACTATGAGAATTCCATCCCTCAGAGCAATGAATGGTTCTCAACTCGTGGGTTGGGACACTTTGGGGGTTGAATGACCTTTTCACAGAGGTCCCCTAAGACCATCAGAAAACACAGGTATTTATATTATGATTTGTAACAGTTGCAAAATTATAATTATGTAGTAGTAACAAAAATACTGTTATGATTAGGGTCGCCACAGCATGGGAAACTGTATTAAAGGGTTGCAGTATTAGGAAGCTTGAGAACCACTGCCTTAGAGGGTAGCAATAAAGAAAGTTGGCCCATAAAGGACAGTTTGGAACTAGTTCAGTGGCTCCATGGCAGTGTATCCTACAGGAAGGGTATCAGTCCCCCATCTCTGGGGAGGTGGAATCTTAATCACTAGGATGCCATGGTCTTGGTTTGGCATGCCATGGTGCTCCCCTTTGTAAGCTAGGGAAAAGAGAGATTGGGCCAAGCCAGAACAGGTGTGGCTCAAGCAGATGCCATGTTCTGGGTGACTCTGGTTGTGGCAGATGAGTCATTTTGGGGGATGTCTTCTTTGTCATCTTTTCTATAACATTCAAAGCCATCATTGAAAGAATTCCTTTCTGACAAGATGGGTCTATAGTCTATAACATCCTTTTTGATTGCCCTTAATCAGGTCTTAAAATGGCAGAAAACTGATGAAAAGACAAGCAGAGTGCACACACACACACACACACACACACACACGCACACGCGCGCACACACACACACACACACACACACACACACAGAGAGAGAGAGAGAGAGAGAGAGAGAGAGAGAGAGAGAGAGAGAGAGAGAGAGAGAGAAGAGAGATGTACATATACACACAGGTGGATGAGAGTTCATTCTTGCAGAAAATAATTTGCATTAGAAATCAAAGTAGCTACTGTGGCTTTTTTCCATGATGAGGCTGTTATGTACTTACTCCATATCCACATAGCAAATGATGTGTTAGGTTTACCCAGGATCAAATAAACTGGAAGCTTTTTCCCAGTATGAGCTGCCCACATTTCTTCTTTAGATAACAGTGAGTTTTGTCGATGCCCAAATACAGATTATAAAAAACAAACTGTATACAAACTGTGCATTTTATAAGGTCATATTTTCTGAATGTATGCATCATTCAAGACCTCCTTTTACAGTTTGTCAACAAGCTAGCTGCCTAAAATACATCCTGATATCTCACAGCTGTGCGTAATTCATCCTGTCTACCCATGCCGCACAAATAAAAATTTTATTTGTATCATCTAAAAGAAATACTAGTACATAAATACATAAGCAAAACTCATGAGAAACAGCCTTCTGACCACAGATCCCATGGAGGGGATATTGTGCAACCAATTAAAAGGCCCAGAGATGGCTCCATTATTCCTGTACACAGATAATAAACACTGTGCTCAGCAGATAGTACAGTTATGCAACTTCTCCAGAGCCTTGCAAAATGTCTCACAAGCATTGGCCCAGTCTGCCTTCAGATTCTCCTAGGAATATCTAGAAATAAAGTTTCTTTGTAAAGAACTTTGGAGCCAAAAGAGAGCCTTGTTTTGGATTCAGAGCCTAGAAAAAAAATGTAGGTGAAAGGGGAGATGGCACCTTTGGCCCACAGAAAATCCAATAGCTAGTGTTCTCTGCCACCAGGAATGTCGGGGAACTAGTCCTGAAGGCTAAGAAAGGTCTTTCCATTAGGTTTTTTGGATCTCAGGATAATCAAATCCAAGTTCCCCACCCACAGACCTTCCTTATTCTTCCAACATCAAGGTATCTCTCCTTGGAGAGCCAGTGGTGACGGCTTGATTAGGGGACCACGTACCATCTCCTTCTATCTAAGACAGCAGCTTGTTCATGTAGGCTGTAGAGCATGCATAGGCCTTACCTCAAGCATCTAAAGCCTGTGGGGAAGTCTTCCAGGTCTTTCTCTGCCATGACTGAGAAAGCATGGGGAAATACTCTGTCTTTCTCTTGCTAGGGTTGGGCCATGGGGAATAGATGATACCAGTGTTAGATCTCATCCTCTGTCCAGTGTCTCGGGCTCCAGAACAAGTGGCTTTACCATCAACTACTTTAACAAACTGACTTGTATTGGTAATTTAACTCAAAGCTAGTGCCTTTATGTGGCAAGGACCCTAAGATACCTGTGCTCACCCTTCATGATAGTATGACTTGATTTCAAAGAACTGTACAGTGGCCACAGTCACTTGGAACTTGGCATAGTTTTCAGTGGTGCTGGTGGTTCACAATTGCTGGTATCTTCAACAGACTTTTACTTAATTCTAGTACCCTACAGGCTCTCTCATAAGTACTTTGCATACTGTGATATGAATCTGCAGGAGCTGGCTAACTGGATCAGAACCCACTATGAAGTATGGGTCTCATGAAGTCCAAGGCAAAGCAGTCAGGTGTCACTGAGGTTCCAGAACAATGGCTTAGGGACTAGCTATGGCTGAGTTGTACTTTGTGTGACCGTGCCCTAGGTTGGTCACACTCTACCTGTCGCAAGAAGAAGATACCATTCACTTTCCTTGGCCCAAGTGATCTTCCTTCCACCGGGTCGAGAGAGTCCACATCTGCAGATCCCAACTCATGCATTCCCCAAGCCAACAATGTCCCCAAAAGTTTTCTCCTGGCTTCTCCCTCATGAGCCTCATCTCCAGACACTCCCCTTACAGGGTTTTCCTTGCTATTGACGTTTTCTTGAGGTGATGGTGAATTCACAGGATAGATTTGAACATGATGCAAAGGATGCAGAATGCAGAGCTCCTCCCAGTCTCTTCTCATGGCACACGTGCTGCTCTCTGAACCAGGTTATAGCCTGAGTGCCTCTTCTGCTCCTGCTTGGGTCTAGAAGTTAATTCAAAAAGTTTTGTCCAGATTCTAAAATATTTGCATATGCATAGTATGTATTACTAGATGTTTTGAAGATGGGATTCATGTATAAACACAAAAATTAATATATATTTTTATAAAAGAATTTTTAGTATATATATGTGTATATATATACACACACACAAACACACACACACACACACACGCATATAAATATGTATAGTGTGTGTGTGTGTGTGTGTGTGTGTATGTGTCTGTATAGGCACGCGCGCGTGTGTGTGTACACACACACACACACACACACACACATACACGATAGAAGCCAGAGGTCAATAATGAGTGTTGCTATTGATTTTTCAAACTCTATTTTTAATAATGACTCTTAAAAGCTTTAACCTCTCTTCTAGCCAACTACCCAGCAGAGGTAATGAATGAAAAAGAAAGGTTATTAGGATACGGGGGAAGTGGACCTGTTTAGAAATTGTTCTTTGGAGCAAATCCCACCTGCGTTGTCAGGAAATTGGCAGTTCGGTCCACAGGTTAGCAGTGGCAGCTCAATCCACTTGCAAACACGTTCACAATATACCAGCAGTCCAGTTCAGTAATGTTGGGATAACAACCAGGCCTTGACATGAGTCAGCAGGAGGACCAGGACCAGCAGGGATGCCAGAAGTTCTTTGTCATACCTCTTTCAACGAAGTGGAGATCTGTGAAGACCAGAGACCAAGAAGCATTGCAGAGTAGCCATGCACGCAAACAAGCCTCCTTCACTGTCTGGTGTGTTCTATTTATACTCCCTCCAAACATCACATGTCCTCCATGGGTCTTGCCTCAGCTTAGCAAAACTCCACGTGAGTCTGGGTCAGCTGACATCACTCTGCCAACCAGCCCAAGTCCGAGGAAGCAGCAAGAAGCTGCCAGCATAACACCAGGAGGTTTTGGTGTGTTTCTTTCTAAGGAGTTATGACAAATGGAGCTTAACAATGTATGTAAGGGGAGCCAATACTTGTCATTATCGAAGAATCCTTCATCACATGTTCTTTCATATTAGCAAAACATCCTTCCACCTGTGTTCGCTTTAAGAAAACACTTCTTCACATGTTTGCTCCAGCAGAACATTCAACACAACTGTCTTTCCAAAGAACCCTTAAGTTTCCACTCCAGTTGAGTCTCTTCCTCTATTTCCTTCTAAACTGTTGTTGTTGTTGTCGTCGTCGTCGTCGTTGTTGAGATGTTATTATTTTCTTGCTGAGTCCAGAATTCACTGGTTGGCTAGGCTGACTGGCTACTGGGCTGCAAGGGTCCACTTGTGTCTACCTGCCCCACACTGCCATCCCTTGCTTTCATATGGGTACTGGCAGTCTGAAGTCAGATTCCCCATTCTTGCATGGCAGGTACTTTCTGGGCTGAGCCATCTCCCATTGCCCATTTATGTTTCACATACCATTTAAATCCATCCTCTGCATACACTTTATCACATTCAGTATTAGAGTACCTGCATTGTGACTATGACATCACCAGGCGTCAGGCACGGAATTTTGCACTGATGGTAGCATCTCCAGTTCAAGAATGTCTGTATGTGGGGTGGTTTCAGACTCTGGATTTTTAGGTTAAGGATGTTCTGCTCATATTCATTCTATTGTCTCTGGTCCAAGGATGTCCATCGTAGAGTAGTTCTTTCTATATCTATATGTTAGACATAGGACTGACACTGCAGTCTCCTGGGGTGGAGACCAGGGTTTCCATACTGCAGATAGAGAATACTAGTTAGCCTCAGATGACCTAAGTGTTGGCCTAAGTAGACAGAATGGGCTTTCTAAATGGAAGCATCTGAATAACAGTGGGACCAGGAATCCAGGCTGGCAAGCCCTTGATGTACAACCTGTGAGGCCCCTGGAGGTCACCAGATAAAGACACAGGGATTCAGGCTGTCCCCATGATGCATTACAGCAAGGTGGATTTCCAAGGTCTTCCATCCAGATACACCCCCCTCCTTTTGATGCAAAAGCAAGAGGAATATTATTTAATCCTGTCTGCTGGGGTCTCCCTACACATGGGGAGAGAAAGACCACATGCAAATGCACAGCCTATCCAGCAGGCCTTTATACAATCCTCAGGGCAGCCACCATCAGGCACAATGTAATTGGCAGAACAGTGACTTTTAAATTGATTGGTCATTAGGGAATAAGGTAGGTGGCCAATGGTCTGAGCTTCCCCTACCCACAGGGACCTCCCTGTGGTCTGAAGAATGTAATTTAGCGCTTCCTTTCCATCCAGACTGCCCCTTTCTTTCTTTCCAGCTTGTGCTCCCCTGATATGACCAGATGTCCCCTCTGACACACAGATTCATCTCTGAGCATTTGTGTTGTCTGGTCCTGGTAGTAGTTTCTTTTCTTGCTGCAACCAAATACTTAACAGAAGCAACTTTTTGAATCCACAGCTCAAGGAAACATTCCATCATGGCAGGAAAGACATGGCGTCAGGAGTCTGAGGCTCCCGGTCCCATTGTATCCACAGAGAGAAAGCCGAAGTTGAATGTTGTTGCTTAGCTCACTGCTTTCTTTTTATTTCACTTGGAACTCTGGCCACAGGAAGGTGTCACTGACTTTAGGGTGGATCTTCCTACCTCAGCTAACCCAATTATAAACGCTCAGACATGCCTAGAGGCTTCTCTCCTAGTTCTAGCTAGCAGTAATGACTATTGTCCATCCCAACACTTTTGCCCCCCTCCATCTTTTACCTGACATGGGCCCATGTTCTTTTCTCTCTCTTTCCAAGCTGGCTGAGGTACCCAGTACATTTCTCTGCCTCTGGACATGTTCCTGACTTTTCATCCCATGCTACTCAGCAATCAGGAGCTTAGAAAGCTTGAGACCAGCTTGCGATTGTTCTGGAAAGGCTACAGGTGACAGTTAACGTTCCAGTAGTAATCCTTTTGTAACCCGACTATAACTGCAGACTTCCACTTCGAGAATGATAAAATGGTGTGGATTTAGAAGTATTAAGGGAATTGTAAAATGTCTAGGATTAAAATTTCAATACCGTTTGTGCCCCATAAATATGAAGTCTTTAGTAACTTGAAACTGTGCGATTATGACTCAGGTCTGAAAGTCATGAATTCTGGCTGAAGAAATGGGAATAACACGTGGGGGAATCTGGTCCCATCCCTCACCTCCAGGCCCATGCTGTGAGCCCACCGAATAGCAAGTGTGTGACCTCATAGGCGAACAAGTCCAGAGAAATCACCATGCTGGCTATGAAAACGATACACCCTCCAGAAGAGCAAATGTTATTCTTTCCATCGGGTTTGCTTATGGAAATGGGGCAGAATTGAACCTGTGGCCTGTCAGCCGCCTCAGACAAGACTCCAAGAGACAAGTGCATTGAATAGCTTTTCAAATGACTTTATTTAAAAATAAATAAGTGAATAAACCTGTCTAGTCAGTCTGAACTGGTAAATTAATTTTATCTATAGAATCACTTACCAGAGCATATAAAATTAGACTTCCTAAGTGCCCAGAGGAGACTTGGCATTGTGTCTAACAGATTCGCTGAGACTTAAGTAAATGGATTTGGTCTTAATACAGCTAAAGCCTTGGGACTTTTAATAGAGTTGATCTTAAATGTACCACTAATTTATCATTTTTAAAAGTCACTGCATGTGCACTTTGGTTGCTAATTTAAGGACTAAATTATATACTTTGCCCGAACTAATAATCCAACACGGATTACAAAAAAATTCAATTTGTTGTCTTTAAGGTACAATATTTTAATGTTGAGATTGACAGAGAATTTATTCATTCTTAATGCCTCCGGTGATTTAATGAATTCTAGCATTTCCCTGGGCTCTCTCAACTTCCAAGTATTTTCACTGTGTCATTTTTGTAATAAGCTTCTGATGCCAAATTCCTCCAGCAGAATGAAAACCCAGCTGCTTTTCTTTTGATTCAGGGGTGAGTTCGTGGGACCAGAAAGGAGCTTATGAAGTGGCCAGAGCCTCCCTTCTGAGCAAGGACCCTGGGATCCCAGGACAGAGCATCCCGGCCAAGGTCAGATGTTTGTTTTCTCTCCTTTCTTTTCCTTCTTTTCTTTTCCCTTCCTTTCTTTTTCCTTCTTTATTTTTTCTTTCCTTCCTTGCTTTTTTATTCTTTTATTTCTTTTTCACCCTCAGCTTTTTGAGATACCAGAAGTTTCAAAATTGTGTTGACCAAATTGGTATTCTGGTCACACTTTGTCCTTACCCTTTTCATCATAAACTTTGTCCCTTTGAAATGAGGGCTCTGTTCTTAACAGGAGTTAAAATGAGTCCAATTCTGGTGAGGTGGCTCTATTGAGAGGCCCAGCAATGGTAGCATCTACTGAGATTAATTTGGGAATGGAGTGGAGAGATGAATCATTAGGTAAGACCCCATGTTGCTCTTACAGAGTACCTGGATTCAATTCCCAGCACTCATGGCTCACAACCATCTGTGACTCCAACTGTCATTTTGAATCTGACATTTTCTTCTGTCCTCTGTGAACACCAATCATACAAATGGTGAACATCCATACATGCAAGCAAGCATTCATATGCATATAATAGTACATCAGTAGTAATAGCCTCTTTCAAAAATTAACTGAGGGGCTGCTGGAGAATGTAGCTTAGTGATGGAATATTCAGCCTGCATCATGCCCTGGGTTCAATTCCTAGCACTGAAAAATAATTTTCTAACCAAATGCCAAAGATTATAAGACATATAACTTCTGCATTCAGTTTAGCTGAATGACAACTATTATTTGTATTTATGTTAATTTAATCAACATTTTTACTTTTCCTGATAGATTATTAATAAAAATGCTTTTATGCAACAAAAATTCACCATGAGTTTAATACAGTCTTAACCTTGTTTACTTTTGACATGTTTGATTTGCACCTTTTGCGATGTAACATAAACAATAGAAATTTTGCCAATTGACACTTTGGTGAGTTTCATCTGCCTTTCTTAAATTTCAGAATGCTTAGCAACAGAAGATGATGAAATCCATAGAAACCTGAGTCCTTAAGAGAGACCCCACTGCTGGGTTTGCCCTGGTGTTCTATGCAAGTAGTTTTAGATCATTTTTCATGATAGAAAACAGACTTTTTAAAAAAAGAGCATCAGACTGTAGAAATCCCATGTAGCTTTCCAGAATGGTCACTGGGCCCCTCCATATGGGGACAGATGGGATGATTTATATCCTCCATTTATCTCCTGGAGAGCATGAATTTGAAACTGTTTTAGGAGAGGTTAGTGGTTTGGCTAGAGGAGCCAAGTACCCAATCTACACTTAGGGGGAAAGTCTGCCTTGTAGAGGTGGCCCCAAATATGTATATTGGACAAGGAAGCATGTTGGCACTTACTGATGCTGTTTCCTAGGAGAAAAACCATAGTAAAAAAAACTCCCATCATGCTATTGGTCTATCGTATTAGGAAATGATGGATGCACAGGAAGAAAAATATACTACTTAACAAAGAATATGTGTACACTAAAATATTTATAGGCACTGGGTTAGAAGAGTGGCTCGGTGGGTAAAGAGGCTTGCTGCCAGGCTTGATAATCTGAGCTCAGTCTCCAGGACCCACGTGATGGAAAGAGAGAACCACTTCTTTCAAGTTCTCTTTTTACCTCTACACACACACACACACACACACACACACACACACACACAGTAGGTTTCTGGATGATGGAAAACATGATAAGGAGTTCTCCCAAGAGAATATTTGCCAGAATCAGCATTTACAGGTACAAAATATCTGTTTAGATTTGAGTGTTAGATCAATAGTAAGGGTGGTTTTTTTTTTAGTATAAATATATTCTATATAATATTTGATATATACATGTCCTATAAATGTCTTCATGCCCCAGTATGGTTTATTAGTAGTGCAGGTCTGGCTGGCTATCCTGTGTTTATGTATCACCAGTCCTTGGGTGAACTAGTACAATGAGCTGCCATGTTGATAGCTTGTCACTAGTGACAGCCAGGTCGGTTTTGTTCTGGCTTCTGGCCTTGGCTTCATCTTTTGTGTTCATTGGCCAGTTGGCAGGTTCTGTGAGGCATATATAAGAAGAACGTGGTATGTCATGTCTGACCAAGCTCCTTTTTCATAAGATGGTCTGCGTCACCAGAAACTAGGGAGCACTGTTTGCTACAGTCCCTAACTCCTGTGGGATTCTGCCCCAGAAGTAAAATCATCAGGGAGATGAGCTAAAGTAAATTGCATTCAGGTGCCTCTATAGTATTGGCAGTATTTAAGAGAATGGGGACAGGGGTGAGTTGGTGACAGCTTTCTTAGTCTTTGATGCCACAGGGCTCAGCTTAACACACAGCTGTGACATTAACATTATGTGACCACAATTGTAACACATGCTCATGTGGGTAACTGGCAAAGCTCTGCGAGAGTTGGGTAAACGTAGATCATCTATTGATGTGGCATCCATGGAATTCCCCATGCAATGGACATATCTATTTGATCTGGTTAGCGTCTGCAGCTATTTATCTGTCCCATTTATCAGCAGCAGTCAAGAACTGACTTCAAGATTGCATCAACACAGTAACTCTCCACACAAGTCTTCTCCCCGGAAAGTATTTATAAAGCCTACATGGTGCCCACTGTGTTTCTGAACAGATTTGTATTTTCCTGTCCCCTGCTTCCTTTGACTCAGCTTGTTTTTAGAAGTCCACCTTATGTAGTGGGCATTGGGCATATGATCAACAAAGGAGGCAAGCAAGCCTTTGCCCACTGTGCCTTAGAGTCCAGTGAAGCACATGTAAATAAATCCAGACTGTCATTCAGACAGAATGAGTACTAGGCATTCATGGGGAGGTGCATTGTGGTAGAAAGGCCAGGAAAGACCTTTTTAGAGTTATATCATTTTTACCTTTTCCATTGAGTTTCACAGAGCTAGGATGTAAACAGTGTATATTCAAGGAAGAGGAGGGAACTAGATTTATAACCGGCACACTGTGCACAGTGGGCATATACCATCTCACATTTTGGGTCACTAGCTGTGAGAAAGTTGGAGCAGCATCAAGAAAGAGAAGGAGGCAATAGTAAGAACTGGTCAGACTTGTTATCAGGAAGCTAGTAATTGCTAACATTATTAGCAATGGTAAAGACACTCCCTGTTGTCTGGACCCCTAGCTACACAGAAGGCACTCCCACCATGTACACCCCCTAAGGGAGGAAGGATCCCCATTCGATATGGTTTCCCCACATCACCAATGTGCCATACTCATTGGCTCTCAGTCTGGGTGTATAATAGAACTGCCCAGAAGTGTACTATCAATGATCTTTCCCTTTGTCTCAGGAGAAGGCGCAAGAATCTTCCTTTTAAAAATTCTCTGTATTCCTCACTGATACATTGCCCCCACTTGAGCAAATATCCTCACACCCATGCCCTTGCAGGTGCCTCTAATTAAATATAGTGGATCACACACAAAGAGGGACATGGGAGTAAGAAGACTTGGGAAGAAGAGATTTGGTGTGAGAGGGGAGCAGACACAAGAACAGTGGTTCTCAACCTGTGGGTCGTGACCCCTTGAAGGGGTGAATGACCCTTCACAGGTCACATATCAGATACTCTGCATATCAGATATTTGCATATGAGTCATAACAATTGCAAAATTATAGTTATAAAATAGCCACAAAAATAATTTTATGGTGGGGGGGTGTCACCACAACATGAGAAACTGTATTAAAGGATCACAACATTAGGACAGAGGATAATCACTACAACAAATGAGGAGGAGGAGGAAGATCACCAAAAGAGCATGTATACAAGTATAAAAGAATAAATTTAGAAATGCTTTTGGAGGGTTTTAATGAGAATGTAAGGTTTTTTTGCAGGCGACATTGAGACCATATACAATGCTGAAATGCTGGTCACTGAGACCAGTGACTTAGGCAGGAGTGCGGCTGGCCATCTTTCTCTCTTTTCAAAAGCTGTCACTGCTGCTGATTTGAAAGAGTGTGTTGGGGTGGGGGTGGGGGTGGGGGTGGAATATGGCTAGGGCCTTGCTGGAGTTCAGGAGCTTCCTGACTTCAGCTGGTGAGCTAGTTGGCATTGCTGTGACATGGCATTGTTTGAGGATTCTCCCTCATCTTGGGGGCAATTGTAAGACTGACAAAGAATCCAATGACTTTCAGAATACTCTGGGGCTGGGACATTACCGTACAGATGGAAGGTGATACTGGAAGTTTAAAGTGTCTTTGGGGACCCATATCCAATGTCATGTCTTGGAAACATCAAGCTGAGGCTCAGGGAAGACATGTCACATTGATTGAGTGTGAGATAGTCTCAGTGGAACTCAGCCTTTGAATGCTCCAGGAAATGTCCAATTACTAGCTTCCTCACATTGCAATGAAATTATGGAAATTGCACATGAAATGAAAAATAAGAGGCCAAAGGATTAAAGGGGGGGCCCAGAACTTCCCTTAGCAGATGTTAGGTCTCAAATATCCAGCAATGACTCATTAAAACAGTAGAGGCAGATTCTCCTCAAACAGATAAACTCCACATTCCTAAACCCAGAAAACTGAGCCCGGGACTTGTGTCAAGTGGCTGTTCCCAACCATCCCTTCATACCCAGTCATCTGAGAAGAAGGGTGGCTCGCGTTCTCTGGCCCTCTTTTCTCACATGCCCTCTTCCCCTGTGGGTAGCGGTTTCTAATACTTCGTCAGAACTGCCTTTCCAATCTTAAGTGACCTCTGAAGCCAGTGCCTGCCTGCCTTCTCCCTACTTCTCTCAACTCTGACTTATTCTGTTTTAAAAGCCTTCTTTTGGATCTTAAAAGCCTGTTCTTTTCATGTTTAAATTGTGTGTGTGTGTGTGTGTGTGTGTGTGTGTGTGTGTGTGTGAAAGAGATGGGGAGTGAGGAGGCTTAAGTGTGAAGGTCAGAGGACAATTTTGCAGAGCTGTTTCTTGACTCACTGTAGGAGGATCTGAGACACAAGGACAAGCAAAGCCTCTTCTTCTCTGGGGAAGCTCACAGACTGTGATAAGTTAGAACACATACTTAGTATCATATGACTTTCAAGGCTAACTTATTTTACAACGGATTGAGAGTTACTGAAAATTTGCAGAGGCAGCACAAACCAATCATCCTCATAAAACCCATGCTCAGTTTTCCCTGCCATTCATGTTCATGTTGATATGGCATGTTTATAACAATTAATGATGGTGTATGTGTCTAATAGTTTATCAGCCTGAAAGCTTTTATTGGAATAGTGAGGTTGAGGTTATTTAAAAAAAACACACATGAATTCTGAAAAGGATGTGGCGTCTAAAATTCTTTCAGCTGAAGAGCTTATTTTCCCAAAAGTGATTTGACAAACATTAGTGGGACTTTGGTAATTTCACATCACAAGAAGGATGAGAGTCTGTCTCCTTTGTTCCCCAAAGGGGTCCCAACACTCAGCCAGTGAGGATGGTTCATCACAGTTACTTGGTCAACAGGTGTGAGGGCGACAATGGTGTTTTTATAACCAAACTTTGAAGTTTACCTTTTGGAAAGTGTTCTTATTCTTTCTTTTAAAAAGACATATTTTCAAATGTCTCTTTGACACAAGAGTCTCCAAAAGTATCCACAGGAAATTCATTAAATCATATTACAGTAACATCTAGAAGGGGGGTGGAGTTGGGTTAACATCTCTGAAGAATACCTTAAACATAGAACCGTTGGATGACTGTAGCTCTTGCCAGTGTAGAGGTTCGTACATTCTTTACTCTTTGTGGCTATAATGAAACAACATGACCAAAGTGACTGAAGGAAGAAAGGGTTTACTCGGGTTTTGATTTCAAAAGGAAAATTCATAATGGTGAGGGGGGCATGGCAGAAGGAGCAGGGAGCTGCGAGGTCACATCTTCAACCACCCCAGAAGACAGAGAGAGAACTGAAACTGGGGTGAGGCTACACTCAGAGCCCACCCCCAATGCTGTTCTTCCTCCAGCAAGTCTCCACCTCCCAAAGCTTACATAAAAGCCTCAAACAATGCTACCATCTAGGGACCAAGTATCCAAATCCCTGAGCTTGCAGGGCACATTATTTTTTTTTTCAAACTGCATAGCTCATGTGAAAAGATTTTGCTTTACATGGACTTCATGGGCTGCTGATGCCTTTACTTTTTGATATGTTACTTAACATATGTCATGAGCATCCACCATGGGTTCTTCATGGTCTATATCCATTCTTTCTGCTGGGTTGTCATAATAGTCTGAATAAAGAGAAAAAATAAATTATTTAAAATTAAAAGTGTATCCCTCCCTAACAAGGAAAATTTAACACAAAGAAAATCAAACGTTATGGGGTATATTGAAGGTTTTTGGGGGCAGCTACATGTATTGATATATCTAAGAGTTTCCGTCACTGCCTTAAGCTTTGCCCTTTTGGAGGCAGTCTTCAGTCCCATTGAGCATGCACCATGGACTCCACATATAAAAAGAAATGGAATTTCCCTAACATGGCTTGTATTTCCTCCATTGGAGGTTTGGTGCAATAAGAAAAAAAGTTGATTATAACATTTATTAAACCCAAAGATTGCTTTTGGTAGATTTCCAAATGTTCATATCTGAGCATTTTCAGATTTGCCAAGGATGAGGAAACATTACAGAATTTCTTTATGAATCATGCCCAGTGGTCTCTTGTTAACATCTGATATCCCTGTACTCAGCACATCTATTAAACCACACCAGTAGGTCATTGTTGACTAAATCCAACCTTATTCAGACTTCCTCAGTTTCCTCCCTGCATTCTTATTTCTTCCCAGAAGCCTTTTCTTGAGTCCTTCTATTAGCCCCATTTCCTCCACCATTTCTCTTGCCTGTAGTCTTTTCTGAGACTTGCTTATTTTGGATGACCTTGACAGTCTCCAGGACAGATCAGAGGGCTCATAATCTAGACTGTGCCTCAACTGTGGTTGTCTGATGCTTTGCTCTGGGTAGGACTGGGCTTTGCAGCAAAGAATATGGAGGGAAGGCTACTTTTACACCTTACCAGGTCCACACTTGAGAATGATGTAATGCTCGTGTCGACCATTGTCCGTTCAGCCTTCCCCACTGCCAAGTCTTTACTTTTCCCTATAACCCAGTATTAGGAGGTCACCACATATCTACTTCCTTGAGGGACAACTAGGTACCTAGGTGGCCTTAAAGTCTTGTGCTTTCGAGATTTGTTGATTTTTTTCCCCTATTTTCCTCTGTACTTGATCATTTCTTTACGACAATATGGATTTCATAGATATTGATCACATATTTCAAATTGTGATCCAGTACTCTGGCTTATTTTGTTGTTCAAACTGATCTTGCTTTGACCATTGAAATTGCTTTTAAGTGGTGTGTGTGTGTGTGTGTGTGTGTGTGTGTGTGTGTGTGTCTGTGTGTGTGTGTGTGTGTCTGTGCATGTGTCCAAGTAAACATTCTTGGTAGATTTCAAAACAGCAAATCTCAAATGCTAGGTTGTGACTGAGGTGAGGTGAACCACTTGAGGAAGGAGTGTCTGGTTTTTGTTTCGCTATACCTGTAAAGGTCTTTTTCTAGCCATCCGTTCTTGAGACTGAAATACAGTCATTAAGTTTTTCCCCTGAACAAGCTGTTTGTCAAAGTTAACTCCCAGTTCTCAGCCTTTGACCTGGTTCTGGCACTTGCCATTCCTTGTGCCGACCCAGGCTTCAGCACTGCCTTTCTACTAATTACTTGAAATTAATTTGACCTTTTCCTAAAAGAGGCAAACAGGAAGACTTTATTGAGCTGGCATAACCAATTTCTCATCATTTTCCCTCAGCAGAGCTACTAAGGGTCTTCCTTTCGCTTGACCTACTAATTTCCCCAGCACATAATTTAAAGGCTTGGTCACAAACTCAAAACAGAGCCAGTGAGAACCAGAGCTAAGGAGGCCGGGGCTGTGGGTCGTGGCAGAGAGGATTGCTTGTCTCCGTGGGAACAATTCCTGGCTCAGTTCCTTGACCTTACCTAACAAGAATTTTTCTCTCTGGGAGAACTACTCAGCAGCTACTCCCTGCATAAGATCCCAATGACAAAACAAAATTTGATTCCATCAAAGCTCCTGGAGAGCTAGTGGGTTTATTGGACTGACTGACATACAGAGAGCTATTGGCAGGAGATGGGTGAACCTAAACCAGCCACACTGGAAAACTTAGCATGGCTGATGGCTTCCATAAAACCACATAGACAGAGACCCTTTCTTTAGTCTTCCCCAAACCTCAGCTACCCACAACCTACCTGGATGATCTTACTCACAGAAGTAGCTGCAAATCAGAGAGAGTCTCTACAGACTTACTGTTCTTACTGGTTTTCCTTAAAGACACAAATGATAATTATGAAGTACACTGCTCATCTCTAAAAATGGCTTTGTCATCAGACAAATGTGTTTGGAAGATGAGACCTGTAAGAGTTTCTTTATATTTTCCACCCAGTAGATGTTAATAACACCTCCTTGGGCATGTCCATGGACAAGCATGCAAATCGAATGCTATACAACCAAGGGTATGGCAGGGGGTGGGAAGCATTTGAGCTCCGGAGTCATGTGGTACAAAACCA
Source organism: Apodemus agrarius (assembly GCA_964023405.1). Lineage (NCBI taxonomy): Eukaryota > Metazoa > Chordata > Mammalia > Rodentia > Muridae > Apodemus > Apodemus agrarius. The sequence continues at coordinate 127,997,523 of OZ030005.1, read as the reverse complement.
GATCAGCCTCTGCAGGAGTTGGCCCTGCCTAGCAACCAGGTTCCAGAGGAGTTCTATTATAAAAAAACTTTTAAGGGGGAAAATGTGCCCATTGAAGATGGTTGGTTGGTCCAGCGTTTTTTTCCCCCACATTCTTTTGGTATGTTCATTTAGTTGGCATTTCAGAACTGCTGTGCTGCTTGCTCAGACAGGACCTTTGAGGCTGCCACCTCTTCCCACAGCTCAAGAAATATGAAAGAACTAAAGGCCACCCTGGGAAGATAATTCTGTCACAGTGCCTTTTAATTCCAGCACTTTTCTTTGTAGTTCAAAACAAGACCATTAGGGCACATCATCTTTGGTCTTGCAGAGTCAGCTGATGGGAAGTATTTGCTTGCCATGGCTGGCTTTAGTGTTTTTTGACACTGGCACACTATAAGCAGGCTGTGTATGAATGCATCGGCTTTCTGGGAATTGTCCTCCACCAGGCTCTGCCTGCCAGGGTGTTAAGTCATCGTGCACAGAGGCACCAACAGTACTCATCCATCCTGTTGTCTTCACGTCTGGACTACTTGGGAAGTTAGGAACCTCAGTTCTCTAGACCCTTAGCCTTACTCATAGTCTTAAAGGAGGAGAGAGGGGCAGTGTTTTGAGGTCTACCTCCATGGAATCCCAGAGGCTACATTTCAGGCCTGCTGTTTTGCTGGCAGGTACTAAGCCCAGACTGGTTCAGTCTGGAAACTGCTATGGGAAACGCCCAGATTGGGAACACACTCTGGACATCCTGGAGTTTCCAGGGTCAAATGCATAGCATATTCTGATTTTCATGGCACATTGGCCAGTTGCCCAGACAGGGTTAAGAGTTGCTGACTGTGGAGACGGACAGGAAAGTATTCTGCAGACACAGAGGAAACATCAAATGCTAGTGATAGGCGGGAACCAGAGGCAAGCCTTTGGCCCCAGCAGGCGTGAGGAAAAGGCTGGCAGACAAAGCTGGCAAGACAGGAAATGAGTTGGAGACACTTTAAAGATGTCTTCCTATAAAATAATCATCCAAAAGTGGTAAAAAGACATGCCTTTAGTTAGGCCCACATGCCTAAAGGTAACACGTATACATTTTTCTTTTTCAGTGAAACCTTTCCAGTTACAAAGGCCCATATCTTCAAATTCCCCAAATGTCAGCTCACTTGAAATTGGACTATTATGCTCATTAACCTCAGAGGCAACTCCTTGCAAGAAATTCCTAGAGCTATGACAACAAATTAATTTAGCCGTTTTATTTTGAAGCAGCTAAGATTGGAACAGAGCCTCACCATTTCCTTGCTCTCTGTTATGGGTTCGAATGAGGACATTCACTTACACATCCTTGATTCTGTGCAGCTACAGGCAGCCACAGAGCCCCGCTCCCTCCCTTCCTCATGTGGTGAGCGTTGTAACAGGCTCTGTGTGAACTGTGCATTGAGTGACATGCTGCAGCTCTCTGCTTGCTTATTGTTTTTATTTTGTGCTGTCTATGTGTGTATTCAATGTGTATGGAGGTATTTGTGTGTACAGGTATGTGTGCAAATGTGCATATGTGTGAGAGAGAGTGTGTTTGTGGAGTCAGAGAGTTTAGCTCGGAGTACCATTTCTTAGTCACAAGCAACATGTTGTTGTTGTTGTTGTTGTAGGGACAGGGTCTTTCACTGGCCTGGCCTGGAGCTTGCAAGCTGGGGTAGGCTGGCTGGCTGGCCAAGCAAGACCCAGGGATTGTCCCGCCTCTGTCTCACCAGTGCTGTGATTATAAACGTGTACCACCATACTTGACTTTTTTAAAACATGGGTTCTGGGGATCAAACTTGGTTCCCAGAACAGCACTTTCCCAAACACCGAGCTCTTTCCATCTCTTTGTTTATTTTTATAAGTGATTATTATTCCTGCTATAGATAAGATCGTCCCAGTACTTGGGTTCCAAGCGAGTGCAGCATTTTCAAATGAAGCATGGTCTTGGGCACCATGATATAGATAAATGGAATTCCATTTAGAAGGCAATTGAAAGCTTAAGAGCAGGCAAGTGACATTTGGGAACTGTATTTTTGTGAAGGTTTGCAAAGAACATCATTGGAAATAGAATCAATGGGCTCTTAGGTAAATCTTTTTCCTTGAAATGCCCATGATGTCTCCCTTGGTTGGTTCAGTTATGTCTCCTTTATGAATGGATGGTGATCTCCACAATTGTCCCCAGTGAGAAACAGAGCTCTGTAATTCAGCGCCCCATGAAGTGATGCTCCAACTAGCAGCTGGACTTGTCCTGCAGCCCTAAGGTTTACCCTGCTCTATTCCCTCTGCCTGGGATCTCCCTTCAGAGACAGCTCAAGCCCTGTTCTGCCCCCAGGAACCGCAGATACTTGCTGTTTACCCTCTCCTGAGAATTAGGTCTCTTTTCCAGGAACTACGCTCTCCTCTTCCATACCTGATATTTATATTGCACTTTACCTTTGGGTCAGAAGAGCCCTGGATTATGTCTCCCAAATGAATCCATTTTTAACCTTGACTATGAGCATGTTCATCATTATCCCATTTATCTCAAGGTAAAAGGGAGACTTAAGATTTTTTTCAACCACCCCTTCCCTTCTGTCTCACTGAAGCATATGGCTACCCATGTCTGTGGCTCTGATTGCTCTTTCTTTGATCCATGACATTCTGCCTCACCTTTCTCTATTCTGTTTGTATCCTGGTTAAATGTCTGATTCCCCAACTGAACTTTCCATCTCAAGAGGAGGGAGACATGTGGCCTTCGTTTTCCAGTCTTCTGCAGAGCCTGCCCTGAAAGCCAGTGTGATGGTACTGATGATGGAGGATCATGGCAGAGCCCTGACAGGTTAACATCTTGATGCAGGTGTTGTTTGTGTGACATCTGAGTTCTCTGTAACCCTTTTATGTGATTTTGTCATACTCCCATCTGTATTCCATCCAGCCTATTTGGGTCAGTGAGTTTCAGGCCAGTGATAGACCCCCTTCTCAAAAAAACCAAGGTGACCAGCAACTGAAGAACAACATCCAAGATTGATACCTGCTTCCCCTACATGCACACAAGCATGTGTAGCTGCACAAGCATGCCCTCACATACTTGCACAGACACAGACACATATACGCATGTGCAAATGCATACACACACACACACACACACACACTCATGAGCACAAACAAATGCAAACACACACACATGCGCACACGCTTGATTATTATTCCTATGTTTTTAGAGCATATATTTGCAAGGAGCAATTGTCCCTTCTCAGGTGTATGTTCTTCTTTCATTACACCTCTGAACATATTCAGAAAATATAGATAGAATATGTCTTCTTGAAAAACATAAGAAGTCCAGAGATATTTGAATTTCAGACATGTAGTATTGTTTTAGTACAAGTGTGATATGTGCAGTGAAGGGAGCCCTTTGAGAGAGTGGCCAAAGGGACTTGATACTTACAAATCACTGGGCCTTGCTTTAACTGATAGTTAATGAAGACTATTGGCCCCTAAGGGCAGGCCCCTGTTTCCTTCTTGAATTAGGATCTATGACAATCACCTTATAAAGTGGGTATCAGAAAATCTCTATCATCCTCCTCTGGGTACACAGTTTCATATTTTGTCGCACAGGACATGAGATGATGCTAATAGTTTTCCTAGTATGAGCTCTTAATTCTGCATTATAGATGTTCTTTTATTTCTGAGGAAGACACGTGTATGCTCCCATTGACCCTAAGTGGTGACAAACAATAGTAATATTTATGCCTTTTGGCATTGGTATCCTGTGCATTGTACTATTGGGTCCTTACCTCAGTTTCCAGGCAGCTCAGAGGCAGCACAGTGTGGATGGTGTCTGCTTTTCCCCATAGGTTCCTGGGTAACTGCTACATTCTGGCCCTGTACTGCTATCTGTGTGGGTGTTCTCTTGACAAAGTCAGTAATGGCCTTGGAAAATGGCTGGCCCTTTCAGCCACTGTTGGCCCTTTCAGCCACTGTTGGCCCCAGTTCTTGACATTTGGAGTTGATCTCTTCTCGTTGCCATGACTACCCCTGGAGTTCCAGGTTTCCTCTCATTGTGCTCCTTCCTTGTCTTCCTCCTCATGGACCCTGATCAGCCCACTCTGCAATTCAGCCATCACCTCTATAGCATGACTCTGAGTCTTTACTCTCCACCACTCACTTCCATGTCAATCTCCTATAAGGCATAAGCACATACAGCTTTCTCAGATCACCCCACCCTGGTTATTGTACTGCTTTCTCTAGTCTTGGTTTCCTGCACTGAATCTCTCTGCTTCTACAAACTGAGTGACTAACTGATGTTCCTGTTTGCCAAGGAAACCAGCCAGCTCCTAAGCATGTGTTTCATTCTCAGTAATGCAGTTGGACCACTTGACTTTATTTCCTGTCTCTGGACTCAACTGTTCTAGTCTTAGAATGGATTCTGACTGGGAAAGATGTTTCATTGGTGACAATTATTTAACAAATAAACTGACTCTTGACTAATGACAGAAACCAAAATAAAGCTTGCTTTTGTGAAATGGGAAATATTTTGCATATTCATAAAAAGGAAAAAAAGACCCCACTAGAGTATTTTCTAGATTAATGCACTAAAACCTCCAGGAGCACAACCAATGTCTTGAAAACTGGGATGTTTTTATTCTCATCACTACCTATCTATTTTCCTCTGTCCTGTTCATGGATGGGTAGGGATAAGTGGCAGTGGGGCTTAGCTGGAGTTGTATTCCTTCTCAGCAACCTCAGGTCTAGGAATGTTCTTCCTCAATAAGATAAATGAAGATCCCCAAATTAGGCTTCTAAGAACTGGCTTGGATCACAAATTCACACTTTAAGAGATCAATGTGGTTAGATGGAACAGAACAGAATGGAACGGAACGGAACGGAACGGAACGGAACGGAACAGAACAGAACAGAACAGAACAGAACAGAACAGAACAGAACAGAACAGAACAGAACAGTACAGAACAGTACAGAACAGAACAGAACAGAACAGAACAGAACAGAACAGAACAGAACAGAACAGAACAGAACAGAACAGAACAGAACAGAACAGAATAGAATAGAATAGAATAGAATAGAATAGAATAGGAGTGACTGCACTCACTTTTGACCCTGGACAGACAAGATAGTCAAATACCTTCAACTAAAATCATAGAGACTGAATGGGAGATGTTGTTCCCCAAAGAACCCGGCATAAAAACAGACTAGAGAGTAAGCAGGCAAAAATGCCACCCTGGTTTCTTCTCCTGGTGCTATGGTAAAATACCCTAGTGATAAGGAAGCTTTAAGGAAACAAAAGCATATACTGATCACAGTTCCAGGATACAGTGCATCATTGCAGCAAAACTTGAGGCAGCTACATGGACAGTAGACATGAGAGTAGACTCACCATAAGACCCAACAAAATCGCTCTGCATGTATATAAAGGACCAAAGTCAACACACCAGACATGCTAATATAATCCATGTCTATAGTTACACAATAGCCAAGAACTGAAATCAGCCTGGATATATCAACAAATAAGCAGATAAGAAATGTGGGAGATATACTCAATAGAATTATACATGGCTTTAAAGAAAAATGAGCAGAATGAGAAATAATGTTAAAAAAATAAGCCAGACAGAAAAATAAAGTTTTCTCCTGTATGTAGAACCTAAATTTAATTTAAAGTGTGTGTGTGTGTGTGTGTGTGTGTGTGTGTGTGTGTAAAGACTAGATAAAAATGTTAAAATTATTTGAGAAGCAAATAATTAGAATCGTTATGGTAAAAATATTGAAATGGAGAAAAATATGCAGTCTCAATAGTAACTTAAAAACTTAGGAACATTCTAAGTCTGAACAATGAATGTGATGTGTAAAATAACCATCAACGTGGAAAAAATAGTCAGAGACAGTAATCTCAAAGGTAAATCAAAGAACAAAATATAAAAAACATAAGAATGGGACACAGCATAGAAGGCATGTGTGAAAACTGTAACATAAATAGGTCTAGGCTGATATAAAGATGAGAGACTGGGGCAGAAGCAATATCTAAAAAAATTTGAAGCTGAGAGGTTTTCAGTGGAAACGGGAAAACAGCTCATAGTTTAGTCAACTTCAGTGAAATCTGACATGAAGAAAAGCTCATCTGAGATCATGACAATCAAACCAATAGAAATCTAAGTCCAGGAGGAAGGCTTTAAAATGTTCAGAGAAAGATGTTGGGAGGAGCAAGCTTAAATGAGATAGTTAACATTTCACTAGAAACATGCTTACTAATAGAAGAAATTGGGAAACACAAAAGGAAAGAAAATAGGAAAGACAACCTAGAACCCATAGTGAAAAAGATGAGTACAAAAGTGAGGGAGAGGGTGGCATAGATGTGATGTAAGAAGAACAGGAGTGCCTGTTCTTCTCACAGAGGAACTGGATTCAGTTCCCAGGCTCACAACCACCTGTAACTCCAATTCTAGGGGTTCCTACTTTATCTTCTTCTGGCCTTGATAAGTACCTGCACATATGTTGCAGACACACATTCACATAAGCATATGTACACACACACACACACACACACACACACACACACATGCAAAACATAAGATAAAAGAATAAATCTTGGGCTGGAGAGATGGCTCAGCAGTTAAGCGTACTGACTGCTCTTCCAGAGGTCCTGAGTTTAATTCCCAGCAACCACATGGTAGCTCACAACCACCGGTAATGGGATTTGAGGCCCTCTTCTGGTGTGTCTGACAGCTGCAGTATATTCATATAGGTAAAATAAATCTTAAAAAAAAAAGGAGGGGGGCTGGAGAGATGGCTCAGAGGTTAAGAGCACTGGCTGCTCTTCCGGAGGTCTTGAGTTCAAATCCCAGCAACCACATGGTGACTCATGTGTAATGAGATCTGGCGCCCTCTTCCGGTGTTTCTGAAGACAGCATAATAAATAAATAAATAATCTTAAAAAAAAAAAAAAAGGAGTTTACTACCTTAAAAAAAAAACTCTTTTAAAATAAGAAGGAGAAATAAAGATGTTTAGGGATCAAATAATGGGATTAAGTTTCCTTTCCAGTAGAGTCAACTATACAAATTATGAGAACATTTTCAGGTTGAATAAAAGTGATTCCAGATGCATGCACAGGACAACAGGAAGAGCATAGGAAGCCAATATGCTGCAAGCACAATCCTATTGATGGTTTAAAACAAAATAACAAGATGCTTAGGGATTTGCTTTAAAACAACAATAACAAGATGCTTAGAGGTTTGCAACATATGGAAATGAGATATATGAGCCCTGGGAAGGAAGAAAAAGGCGGTTAAACTGTTGTAATTGTGTTGCTTGTTGAAGGCAGTAAAGATGCTAACAGAAGATGCACTGTAATAAGTCTCCCATGCTTATTTTAAGCTTTCATATAAGCACCAAGTGGATAAAGGAACAATATATAAGAAGCTATTCAAATATGATGAATATGACATTTTTCACAAAATGGAAAGGTCTTGGCTTTAATTCCAGCAATTTAGGCAGAGACAGGCAGATCTTTGTGAGTTTGAGGCCAGCCTCGTCTACATAGTGAGAACCTATCTTTAAAAGAAAGAAAGGAAGAAAGAAAGAAAAACAAAGAAAGAAGATAGGAATAAAGTCCTAATAGACAAGAAAACAAGCAAGATGGTAGATTGAGTCCCAAATCTTCCAATCACTGCAGTAAAGTTGCATGAACAACTTTAACAATAAATCTGGGGATGAAATTAAGAAACCAAATTTTCCTATGTGTGTTTTGTAATAATATGTGTGTGTGTAGATATATATGTAGATATATAAATATATACATATGTGTATATATATATACATATATTTCACTCTCTCTCTGTATATATAAACACACCTTATGTGTGTGTGTTTATGTATACAGAGAGTGAAATATATGTCAATAGCTATAGAAATTTGATAGAAATAAAGTAAAAGAATGGATAGATAATACATATATATGGACATGTATCTAGATAGATAGATAGATAGATAGATAGATAGATAGATAGATAGATGCAAGCTTTAAGATCTGATCACTTCTGTCTTAAGTGTTGTATTGCTGTGAAGAAACTGAAAGCACGCCTTTCAGTTTCAGAGGTTTAGACTATTATCCTCACTGTGGGAAGCATGGCAGAGTGCAGGCAGACATGATAACTGAGAATTCTATATCTGGATCCAAAGGAAGCAGAAAGAGATAGAGCACTGGACTTGGCTTGGTATTCTGAAACCTCAAAGCCAATCCCAATGACATACTTCCTCCAATAAGGCCACACCTACTCTAACAAGGCCACACCTCCTAATCCTTCTCAAGGAGTGCTACTCCCCAATGACCAAGCATTCAAATATATGAACCTATGGGGACCATTCCTATTCAAACCACCACAATGTCTAACATTATTAATTGTAACAGATTCTATATAATAAATTTGATAGGAAATAAATAAGAATAATCCACAATGAAAATAGGCCAACCTGGCTATAATTCTGCTCACACTAATCTTTAATCTCAAATGTTTTCTTTGTCAATGTGCATGAAATTTGTGAAACTAAAAGGAGACATAAACTAGACAGGTTTTCAGTGGAGATTTCTGCTAGACAATAGCTTAACATGTAAAAATAATAACAATACTTTAGATTTTGGTATACCCCATGGTAATGAGGGTGAACACAGCTATCATTCTTAATGTTCCAAGTGGGAATGCCACTTTGGGAAACAATTTGGGCTTTTCTTAGAAAACTCAACATGTATTCACTATGTTCAATAGGAATTCACTCCTGAGTATTTTTCTAAGCAAAATGAACATGTTTGATGCTTCATAAAGAATGGATGAATGCGTGGCAGCTTCATCATTGGAGAAAGTGTGACTGAGGGAAGCTTTTGAACTTCCATGACGATTCTCTCGCTTACAGACTACTGTCAAATCTAATCACTATAGTGAGAGAGTTTTAGCCTACCTTCATCCTAAGATCCTTGCCCATTCACACAATGGTCAGTGTGATAGGTCACTTTGACAATGGTCTCACAGTCAGGAAATATAAACTGTTTGTTATGAATAAAAAAAAAACACAAGTTATTCTTAAAGCTGGTTTGCAGCAACTCTAGCATTTAAATACTTCTTCCTTGCTCTCTATCATTGCAAAGTAAGGTTATGCTCAACATACGATGCCTTCTACTATAAGGCTTTCTTCATGGCCCAAAATAGCCTGCCTTGAGAAATGGCCCCTTGCACACAGATCTCTCTGCCCTGTCCCTCTTTCTCATTGGATATCAGTAGCTCTTTAGCTATTCCCACTAATCATTTAAGACCAACTTAGCTGAAAAAAATGACAGCTAAGCCTGGAAGAGCCATGCAGGTCTATCTGGGCTTTTCCTGTGAAATGACAGCATCAAAGACACAGTTGTTGTTACTTTAGTGACACACACAGCTCAGCAGGAGCAGCTACAACACTGAAAGGATGGTGACTTCTAATGACAAATGGGGATGTCCCAACCTACTCATGAAAAGAAATGTCTGCTTTCTGAAGCTGATGCCCAGTGCACATGGAGAAACACTGTCTTCAGGGGCAGGGGATGTAATATTTACCTAACATTCCAGAAGCCTTGGATTCCATCCCTGGCACCACATAAGCCAGATATTGTGGTATATGCCTGTAATCCCAGCACTCAGAAAGTGGAGACTAAAAATTCAAGACCATCCTTAGCTACATGGTAAATTCAAGGCCATCCTGAGGTATGCAAGACTCTGTTTCCAAAACAAACAACACAAGCATTAATTTTTCATTTGTTAACACACCAAACGCCAAAAGGATTGTTAGCACTCTGCATCCTGTTTTACCAGGTTGGGTACGCTTGTAGACATCCAGAGTCTTGCTCTGCCCCATTCCTGGCCTACAGTCTTCTCTCCTTCATGTCCAAACTGATCCACACCCATGCTCCTCTGTTCCCCTCTGGAAGCCACCTCTTTTCTGCCATCATTAGCTCTGTGTTCAAGTAGTAGAGATTAAATGTAAGAAGGAATTTACCATGTTTAGAGCAAAAACTGCAAATGGTTCAGGCTGACTGTGTGAGGATGTGATCTGTGAGAGCCTGGGAGCCCAGTGCCTTTCCCACTAAATGTTGTTTGCCAGCAATGGGCTATAATTCAGCATGATGGAGTTCTGTTTTTATAATCATCTTGTCTGATGTTTATGGAGGTCACTTCAGGCTCTTTGTCCCCTGCTTCCCTTCCACCCTTCTGTATCTCAGAACCCCTCCTATGCATTATCTAAGCATCATCATGCAAGGGGTAAATTTTTCCATCTCTCTGTGTTCTTCTCATAATCATTTGTTTTGCTGAAACCAGTTTATCATATTCAAAATATCATAAAAGACCAATTACTTTCTTTTTTTTTTTAAATGCTGATTCTTCACTTTCAGTCCAAACTCCTTGAGCTCACTCACAAAAGGAACAGAGACCGAAAGTGCATCTGTGATCGCCGCAGGGATGAGTCAGTATGAGAAGGAAGGTCTAAAGGCTGAAGGGCTCACTTGCAGAGTTTGGCACCAAACACAGTCACTCCAAACAGACGGTGCAGAATGGTCAAAGCCTAGTGGGGGTGAAAAGTAGAGTTTGAGGAGCAAGAAGAGAATTCAGCCAAATGATTATTTGACTAAAGCATCGGAGTTGGACAGCCCCAGGAATCCCTGTGGAGAACACAATACAGATTGTTGCTTCTCCAGAGAATGTTGAAACTTTAGATAAGCTCAGGATGTTTTTGTACACTATTTGGAAATAAGAATTTCTCTTAAGTGGCTCAAGCTGTCCCGCGGTCATGATGCATGCTGCCCATACATGCTTCTTGCATTTGAAAAGGATTAAGTGAGTAGACCTCCACCCCAGAGAACAAACTCTGATTTTTAGGAGGTAAGTGTTAACTGTGTCTTGGGGACACAGAGGAGCTTGCAAGCCACAGAGAGTTGGGAGGAGAATAGACAATATGGTGCTCGTCTTGTGTATTTCTCAGGAGACTCATAACACTCTATGCCTTTCCTTGGCTCAGAATTAAGTACAACCTTGAAGATTGTCCTCAAGGCTCTGGCCAACTAGCCACACCCTACAAGCTGTGACCTCAGATAAACATATCCCTTCCTCTAATAAATCCACCAGTCAGCTACAATCACCATCCTCTGCCATCCATGTTTCCCACCCTACCTCCTAAGTTTTTTCACATTTAACTTAGGTATACGAAGATTATTTTTCTCACCCACTAACATACCCCCATTGTCTCTTTCCTTGAGACCTGAAGATGAATCTCTTTCAGATCAAGGGCATATCATTCCATTAATGTAAGTACATTAGCCCTGACATGTGTTAAATGTCCTTACAGTTTGGCATGTTCTTCCCCTACTCAAAGGTGGTCTTCAAAAGTACATAACGCATCTGTTTGCATATGTAAATAAAATAACAAGAATGGAAGCTGTGAAAGCTGGTGTACTCTTAGCACTCACTGAGTTATAGACCATCTGGTTGAACATGTCTATTTAAGAAGGAAACTGAAACTGGAGTTCATCCAATATGGCGCTGCTAGCATTTGGGCTGGATCATTCTTTATTGAAGTCGGGGAGGGACTGTCCAGGCTTTGTAGGATATCCAGCACTAGGCTGGTTAGCTTTAATTATCAACTTGAGACAAGCTAGAATCGAAGAGATTGTCTCAGTGAAGGACTGTTCTTATTGGGTTAGCCTGTGGTGATGGACGTGGGGGATTGTCTTCATTAAATTAATTGATGTAGAAAGACCCAACCTACTGTAAGCAACACTATTCCCTGGGCAGGAAGTATAGAAATGCATAAAGATGGAGAGAGCAATTACTAGGATACAGGATTTTAAGAATGCATCCCAGCACTGGACATGTGCCTCTCCACTATCTCTTCTAAGTTTTACAGATGCCTTAAGGAGAAGAGTCATCCTCAAATTCTGGGCTTAACATCAGTTTTCCTTCCCAAGCTTTATTCAAGTCCTAGAAGCTCTTATTACTGTATAAATTCTCTGCTGCTTTCGAAACATTTTAAAATGCCCTCCCATACTCTCTAGCTGTTTTCAGGGGGAGAGGGGGTTTTAAATAGCTAATAATCATGTTCATCCTCCAACCATCCATTTAAAGCAATGAGTGTCAGACCTTAGTTTCCTGTTCATTTCTGTTACCATCCCTTGTGTGGGAGGGTACATACAAGTGTGTCCCAACTGTTCACCATGAAGCAGGCCAAGCATCTTGCAGCTTATATCTCTGCACGCTTTGGATTATCTTCTCTAGATGAATTCTTAAGAGTGGGATTGTTGACTCAAAGCCGTGTACATTTCTAAGGAATATGATAACAATTTCCAGATTGCCTCGTGGAAGGCTGGGCCAGTTCACACTTCTACCAGCTGTGCATGAAAATTCCTGTTTCTTGGCTTCCCACCAACACTGGCGTTTCATACTTTAATAAATCTGGCATGGCCCTGGGCGGCTACCAGGTTGGCTAGAGGAATCACAGCATTAAAAGCTCTCAATAGTTTGAACCTGTGGGTCACAACTTACAGGATAAATCTGTAGGTAAAGTGACAAGGTCTGTGGCTCAATAAAAAGCCTGTGAGCAGGCCTAGGGTGGGGAGATCTGAAACAATAGCATTTCCTATAAGGAAGAGCTTTAGGTAACAATTGATCATAGCAGCTGAGCTAGTACTTGCCAGGGTTAAATTTATAGACTCCACAGGTCAAAGAGGAAAGGGGTTTCCTGGACTCTAAATTAGGTAGCTCCTATCAGAACACATGTTGCTACATTATAAGGAGAACTTGTGTACCTGACTGGCTTCCAGAGCCAGTGTAGACTGATGCTCGGACAGTCACTAGACTGCAGGACAAAGCAGTTGAAGGAATGGAAGGGTGTGGCTTAGGTAGTTTCAGGGAAGAAGACAGCGACTTTGCATCACTGTTCTTGTTAACTACAGGGCACATTACACAAACATGAAAGCATTTTCAACCTGAACTTGATTCCCAGCAATTTCCACATAGGGAAGGGATCTCCAGTCTGATCTCCAGGCACCACCTTTCAAGACCTCAGCTGCTGGGACTTGATGGGTAGAAGAAGAAAAAATATGTAGGTGCAGCATTTACCTCTGTTGCGTGTGTGTGTGTGTGTGTGTGTGTGTGTGTGTGTGAGCTCTGGTTTCCTGTGAGACAGTTCAGTTGGTGTGTTTTCTTTATTATTATTATTATTATTATTATTATTATCATCATCATCATCTATATTTTTTGTTTACATTCCAAATGATTTTCCCTTTCCCGCTTCCCCCTACCCCCTAAGTCCCATAAGCCCTCTTCCCTCCACCAGTTCCCCCAATCAACCCCCCCTCACTTGCAAAACTATCCAGGATCTAAAAACAGATGTAGAAACAACTAAGAAATTGCAAATGAAGACAACTTTGGAGATAGAAAACCTTGGGAAGAAATCAGGGGCTATAGATGCAAATATCAACAACAGAATGCAAGAGATAGAAGAAAGAATCTTCAGATGCCTAAGATACCATAGGAGCCATTGACTCAACAGTCAAAGAAAATGCAAAATGCAAAAAGCTTGTAACCCAGAACATCCAGGAAATCCAGGACACAATGAGAAGACCAAACCTAAGGATTATAGGTATAGATGAGAATGACGATTTACAAATTAAAGGGCCAGCAAATATCTTCAACAAAATTCTGGAAGAAAACTTCCCTAACCTAAAGAGGGAGATGCCCATGAATGTACAAGAAGCCTACAGAACTCCAAACAGACTGGACCAGAACAGAAATACCTCCTGTCGCATGTTGGTGTGTTTTCTGCACCACTTTACCTTCTCAGAATTGGCAGGAGAATCTTTAATTTGAACTGTTGGTCAAGTAGTGGGTTCTCTACATCCTTTCTTTCTCAGCACAGACTGTAGGTGAGGCTCTTCTTCAGAGATCGGGGAAGGATACACATGCACTTTTCCTTATACAGAATATCTGAGTAAGTCATCTGGAAACTTGCATTCTAGAAAAAATTTTTTTTTCAACAGACATTCTATATCTAGGAAATAATGGAATCTTGGTCTCTATTAGTTACAAACCTTAGTAGCTCATTATAAATTATGCATACACATACTCAATCCATCTGTCAGCTGATCATCTTGCCCTCTTTCTTTCCTGTAGTCAATTCAACATTGTTTAGCTTTATCATCCAGTTAAGTTGACTGTCTAATAGTATGGGTTTTTTGTAAGGTCATTCATAGAGATGGAGTCACTCTTCTCCCCAGAGGATGGCAAGTGAACCCTGAACATCCTGACATTCCTCTGAAAGCAAAGGCACATAGAGCCATGGCTCTGGTCCGTCCCCCACCAGCTTGTATCATGTTGATCCATGTTCTAGAGTCCTCATGGTGACATCGTCACTGCTGCCTCACTTCTACTCCCAGGGACCAGTTCACACTGGCCACTCAAAGTATCAGCCACCATGTAACTGATATACCACATTTCCAATCTGAGATATTTTAATGACTCTGAACATCATAGCAAAAAAATCAAGGTTGGTATCAAGGTAGACCATGTATCTACCATGGTGTAGAAATCTACCATGGGGACATTTGATGGCGAAATGAAGAGACATTTTGTAATAGATGACATAATTCCCCAAAGCCTTAGATTCACTCTATTTTTCATTGCTGGAGGTGGAATTCTCTCACCTCTGATGACTTTCTCCCTTCTTTTTCCCCTCCTCTCCTCCCTTCTTCTTCTCCTCTTTTCCTCCCTGTTCTCTAGGATCAAGAATGAAGCTCCAGGCCCCTGTGTACTGGGTTCCATCCTTAGCTCAGATTTCACATTTTCTATGCAAGAGAGAGTCTTGTGGATAGATTTTAAAAGCTGGCTGAAATGTCAAAGGGCCGTTGGGCCAGTAAGAGTGCATCCATGAACTCACATAGCCCTATGCCAGGTAGAACATGGCAAAGAAGCTGAGGGGTGAGAAGCAGTCAGCTTGGTCGTCCACATACATGAAGGGTACAAGAGGCCAGAAGACATATTTTTTAAAGCTATTTTATTTATTATTAATTGTGTCATGTATGTATATGATATATGTGTATATGAGCATATATGTTGCAGTTCATGAACAGATGTCAGAATAAGTCAGTTTTCTTTTTCCCCCTTTATGTGGTTTCTGGGAACCAAACTCAGGTTGTTGAACTAATGTGGCAAGGACCTTTACTCCTGAGCCATCTCTCTGGTACCTAAACTTTACATTTAGTGATCTAATCTTCGTACATGATTACTGGTCATGATGCATATTTCAGTATAGGAAATAATGTCAGTTTTAAGTATATTTTTGTATAGCCCACTCTGTGATAATTAGCCTAAGATATTAGACCACGTGCTTTATCATCCCAATTTTTTGCCATTTCTTTGATATGGCAAAACCCTCTCTTGTAGCCATTTAGATTATATGATACAATATTGTTTGAGTTGGGGCTAAGAACTTCAAAGACAAATGCACTCATAGACCCAGCTAGCATTTAGGATGGTGAAGGGGCCAGGCCTGGGGTGATGGGCAGCACCATTCCCTGGACTAGGACCTAGGCCTGTATAAAAGGAATCAGTGTGCCAAGTATGAGCATTCGTTGCTCTCTGCTTCTTGTCTGTGGGTGCAATGGGACCAGCTGCCTCCAGCTCCTCTGTTATGATTTTCCCTCCATGATAGGACTTCCAACTGTGAGCCAAAGCACTCCCTTTAGCCTTTAATTTGCTTTTGTCCAGATATTTCAACACAACAACAAAGGGAGACAGCAGGCCAGGTGTACTAAACTCATCTTCATTTTTCAATATCCTCAACTCAGTTTATTAGGATATAACATAGTCACGGGTTGAAGCATGGCCACATAAGATGAAGGGAAGAGGGTAGCCCTAATGGTGGGGCAGGGTGAGGACCATATAAGAACAGAGAGTTGCAGGTATACCACAGGAGAAATCACAGAACCCAACTCAATGTAGAGCTAAGGGTAGGATGGTGCAAGAGATAGCACTTGTATGGCCCCAAAGGAAGGTGGTTGTAAGACTGAGAAGGGGCTACAAGATGAGAGGTGCCCATGGGGATGTTTGGAGGAAGTGTGAGTTTTAAATACTGAAGCATTTGGGGTTGCTGCTGAGAAACCTATAGGAGCATTCAGGGCACATGTCAGGCCCAGGAGAGGAAGAGGACCTAAAGGCCTGAAGGAGAGGGCCTTGTAAAGAACAAAGTCCCCATAGGCATCATTGGCCTTTGAGGTTCGGTCAATATTTTAAGGGGAGGAGTTGAATCCTACTTTTCATTCAGTGTAAGGTGCCATGGGAGGGCTTCTCTGTCCCAGGAATCAGCTGGGTGGGAGCTGTAAATCCCTGCCTGTGAAGCCTGGAAGGTCATCCAGCCTAGGGAAATGAGAGGCCATGTGGAGATCCCTAGGGAAATGAGAGGCCATGTGGAGATCCCTAGGGAAATGAGAGGCCATGTGGAGATCCCTAGGGAAATGAGAGGCCATGTGGAGATCCCTAGGGAAATGAGAGGCCATGTGGAGATACCCGGGGAATTAAGGGCCATGTGGAGATCTCTCTAGAACCACCTAGAGGGGCTTAACCCTGTACCATCCTGAATCTTAAGTCCTCGTGGCTAAGCTTGGGACCGTATCTGTTCCCTCAGCCCGCTCTCCTCTGCCAGCACCAGCCTGCACCCCCTCTCCTCACCTTCTGGTTCCTCTTCTTTCCTGACTCAGTGTTTCATGACATGCAAGCGAAGGACAAAGCTAATGACAGTCATGCTGCAAGTCTGAGTGACATGACATGACAGAGGAGTTCCCTTCACAAGGTCTGTATGAATCTTGGAGTGTGAATTTTTGTAGCACAGTTAGAAGAGATTTGCAAAAAAACTCAGCAATTAGCTGTAATCCTATTTGTAATAGAAGTTGTTTGCACTTAGCTTTGCTGAGTCCACAGCAGCTTGGCAGTGGCACCATGATCGATAGCAGTTCTCTTTAAAGGGCTTCTTATGTTCTGCTAATGTTTATTTGAAAGCAGTTGTGGTGATGCTTGGTAAATGGCTCTCGGTCAACACGAGAGAGGTGCGTTCTCTCTAGAAGGCAGCTCGCGTGCAAACAAACTAGCAACTTGAGCTATTAACTTCTTCTGAGTGACAGTTTTGAAATGGTGTTGCTGAGGTGAAAACAAAGCAGAGGGTGAGTGTTTCCAGACATCAAATTAGTTGGATAAATGAACTTTGAATAGGAAACCAAGCATTCTGGTTAATATAGACAGTGCATGCTGTTCTTGTGTAAAGCCATTCCAGAAAGCAATCATGGGCTAGACTATAATATTTTTAATACCTCGATTGTATCACTAAGCACACCATAGGAAGCTATTTTGAACCAAGGTGAAGTTTAGAGATGTATGTTGCACTGTATCCACATGGGGTTTTTATTTGCTTCTATGATGATGATCACATACAGATTATTTAAAATCATCTTGCCATGTGGAAGAAAGGAGAAAGCTAATTTGTTTCCAGCCACCAATCCAGGACTGGCCTAGAACCCAACTCAGAAATAGACCCTCAATTAATAAACGTATAACATCGCTTTATAAAAATTTAAAGAAAAACAGTTTATGAGAGCCGTTTAGATCTAAATACAAAGAGCTTGTAAGAAAAAGAGCTTCAGCTGGATAAACTGCAGTAAATAGTAAGAGAGATGGTGTCTCACTGCACTGCTGTCCTGCTGGGAAGTTGAAATTCTCTTTGCGGTTGGGTTTCTGTAAGGAAGATGCATTTCCATTTCATCAAGCAAGATGCTTTGTAAATAGGCATTTTACCTCTTGGATCCCATCGCAATCCTCTTGATTATGTCGGTTTTGAATGCTGCTGTAAAAAAATGGCCTTGGCTTGGGTGGCTTAAAAAGAGTCTCTGTTTCTTATCTCCCAGCTGTCTGCTCTGAAGTCCAGTGAGCTGGGTGAGGTTTGACTCCAAATCCCAACAAGATAAAGAAGGCAGCTCAGGCAGCCTGCAGCATAGGAGACCGCAAGGCAGGATCCACTCTGCTCCTTGGAGGTGTGGTAGAAATCATTCTCTGTGGCATTGGGCCAAAGTCTATGTTTTCTCCATCTTTGAAGTAAGCAAGGCAAGGCTGGGGAGATGGGTCAGTAGCATGAGATCTGATTTTCTCTGGGAAGTCACAGCAGAGGAGCTGAAGGCAGCTCAGCACATTGTTCCTACTGTCAAGAACAATAAATGCTTGTGCTCAGCTCACTTGATCCTTTTGCAGTCTTACATCCTAGCCCAGGGAATGGTGCTACCCACAGAGGGTATTTCCTACCTCAATCCCCCTTATCAGTAAATCAGGCGTGTGTAGTGGTATATACTTATAATCTCAGTCTTTGGGAGGCAAACGTGCATGGGTCCGTAGGCTTTCTGTCCAGGTAACCTAGACTGATCAGTGAGCTCCCGGGCCAACAAAGAGATCTTGTCTCCAAACCCAAGGCGAACGGCATCTTAGGAACTACATCAAGCTTTACTTCTGGGCTCTACATGCACATGTACACATTTTCACAAATACCTGAACATGTGTAACTCACACTCATAAACACATACTCGAATGCACACACAGTTTTTAAAAGATCCTTATGACCACATTAACTACTTCCCATCGAAACATTCCAGCATAACCTCCCCATCTCAACACCCTGTCTCCTAATCACCTTCATAGCCTTGGTTACCACCTGAGTTGAGTTATTCCTGGTTTCCTGCAATGACCTGTGGAAAGGAGAGAGGTTATCTTCATTTTCCTAGCCAGGGAACTGAGGGTTTATGATTTGTTCAACAATTGATCTAAGGACTGCTATCTAGCTAAAGCCCCACCCAACTGTGTAATTTCTTAAATGAAGACACTGTTTTTCAAGAAAGTATGAAATAGTTCTTTGTCCTGTTACTATGGCTTTATAGTTGGAGATGGAGCAGCCATTCTGTGGTCCTAACTTTCCTTCTAGGGTACTCCTGGAAGGCAGGCAAATCCTCAGCCACCTTCCTCTGTTGGAGGAAGTTTGAGGCTCCTAACCTGCATCTGGGTCCTGACACCTAGCCAGGCCTTCTGCACATGATGAAACTTCCTATGGTGTACCCTTGATTGCAGAGATATCAAGAGGCTGGTACCTCCCATGTGCCTCCAGGTACTTTGCCTGTGGTCTTGGGCTACAGGAGTATCATAGGCTGATAAGAAGTTCAATTTAGACATTGTCTTCTCATGTTCTTGAGTTTTGGATAGACGGCCACTTCGGTGGGTAAGTCTGTCATGCTAAATGTCTAAAGGCAGAAGGGGGTAAGAGGACAAAAGGCTAAGGACCCGCTGTCATAGACTCATGGAAAGTTCTCAGTAGACCCAGTTGGAAGCAGACTTCTGCAGGCTCATGACAACTCAGTCTCATACCCTGGCTACCAATCACTATGGGATCCTGTCATGTCATTAAAATGCACATTGCTGAAGCCATTACCTCATCACACAGTCTTGTCTTCAAGCTACCATGTCATCATATGATCCTGTCCCCAGATCAGCACATGGTCTTGTACATGGGCTACCATGTCACTAAATTATCCCCAAGCTTCCCAATCCTGTTCCTCTAGCTACCATTTCTGGGAAAGGTACAGAATCCAAAACCATTAGGAGGCAAGGCTCTGAGGACAAGAGCTTCATGAACTCCCCCTGTCAGGCTCTCTCCAGCAGCACCCCATGCTGGTGAACTCAGGGTTTCTATGCTCCCTGCCACATACTCCACTCTTCACCTTGAATTTTACTGAATACACATAAGTCCTAAATCCTTTGTCTTCCTTTCTTGAGACCCTAGGCAGAATCTCCCTGTTTTGTTTTGATGTCTTAATCACTGTGGGGTGCACGGGAATGGGGCAGGAGGGTCCAGAGTCTTCACCTGGCTATTCAGAGACTAGAAAGGCATCTGGGTGGTACTCAATTTTATCCAGTACCATAGATAAATTAACTGTTCAGCTCCCTTGGGGCTGGAGGTGTGGCTGTGCAGCAGAGTGTTTGTCTGTTGTGCTGGGTTCCTCCCCCAGCATCACGAGAAGAAGGGAGTAGGAGGCAGGAAGGGCATTTCTTAGCTGGAGCAAGCTCTGCTTGCCTCCCATTCACAGAGGAACAGAATGCATGTCCGTTCTCAGGCTGACTCTGTATGGGGCCCACTTACAGCCTCCTGGATCCTTCAGGAGTGTCAGACTCCTGGCTGAGGCAGGAAGTCTGTTGAGACCCTAGAGAGGTTCTGTATGTTTCTTAGGGACCATATGTGGCTAGGAAAAGAGACCAGATGCCTCATGAGAGGAAGTTTAGCGTCTTGGATTCTCTCTTTTCCCCAAGTAAAATATTCTTTCGGTGACTTGCGTTGCCTCCCCACTCCAGTCTTCGCTGATGTGTGCCTCTAGGTTTGCTGTGCTCAGTGCAGGAAGCATGCATGGTGATGCTTACACATGCCTGCCTTCACAGAGCTTCTGCATCCCTGGGATAAGTTAGCCACTAACAAATCACTGGAAACGCAAGTGAAGAACCGTTTGGTGATGATGCAGCCTGCTTCTCGCAGGATGCAGCCAAGAGCACGGAGGTGCTCATGACCAGGCCAATGGCCAACAGCCAATGGTTAGGTCACTCGGAGAACCCAGGGACAACATGTCAACATTAGACCTTAGAATGCTGGGTATGACTACACTAAGATAATTAATTCCATGATTAGGAACTTTAGAGGATCAAGAACTGGACTAGGGGCAATGTCTGGGTTGAAGGGAGCCAAAGTCCTAATCTGAGCTGGAGGAAGGTGGGATATACTTTCTCTGACATATACATATTCTCCCCAAAGGGAGAAATGAACTGAAAAGCCATGATGTGTCAGAATGAAGTGAGAGATTTCTCAATATAAATGATGAGCCCTGTATTAGAAAGTAAAGACAAATACTTCATTTCATATGTTCATGCAGGTATGTGTATGAGAGTGCACACACATGTGATTGTGCAAGCGTGCACATATTGGCAGTGCTAGATATCCAACACATGCTAGACAAGGTCTGACCCCTGGTCTACAATCCCAGCCCCTTATGAGTCCACCAAAAGCAGCTTTTACTGTGAAGAATTTGTGCTCTCTATTCACAGTTGGACACATGGGTTGCTAATATCAATTTTCCACTGCCAAAAAAAAAAAAAAAAAAGATCACCAACTCAATGATAAAAATCACTCTCACTTATGTAATAACTAACAGGCCCCAAGCCAGGGACCTCCTGTGATGGTGCTGCAAGGCCTTAATGCCTCACTGTGCTAGCCTGCATTTACTTAAGTTTTGTCTTCCCTATGTTCCACGGTGTGCAGATCTGGCTGGCTATAGAGCTAACATGCTAATATTAAAGTGGTAATCAAGATGCCTCTAAATATTCATAGCAATAAATGCCTCCCTTGTGCCCCATGAATGCCAGAGCTGCAGTCTGAAGCATTTATTTAGTGCTGGAGAGGGACTTAGCTATTCCCCAGCTCCCTTCAATGCAGTATTTTAATACTGTTGTTATGCCTGAAAAATGAGATCCCTCTGACCTTCCAGCACGATGGTTTAGATGGATGGCTTTGGCTCTGAGTGGGCCCCTTGAAAAGATGACCTCAAGGCTGTGATGGAGAATGGACCTGGCTATTGAGGGTGATTCTCTGTTCCTGCTGAGCCTGTGCCAAGCCACGGCCACAGGGCTTCAAGGCCAGGGTCAAAGTTTTCAAGTCATTGAAAAGTCAGTGTGTGTGTGTGTGTGTGTGTGTGTGTGTGTGTGTGTGTATGGTATATGCACACTTGTACAAGGAAGGAAAAAAGGATGGTAAGTTTTATCTGTAAATTACTGACTGTTTGCTTTCTGGCAGAAAATTGCTATTAGCAAGCAGGTATCTACCTGTGCAAAAGATCACATACTCTCCGTGGTAAAAATCTGCCACTAATAGATATTAAAAAGGATAAGAATGTGGCTCGGGGTAGGAAGCATGAGCTGTATTTTCATGGAAGAGCAGTATCACATGCCCCAAAGATTCTCTGCCTGTCACCGATAATAGACATATAAACTAAAACCTTAGGCTGTAAGTGGCTCATAAGATAACAATGCTTGCCTCTAAGCCAGAAGACCTGAGTTCAAGGTCCAGAATCCATGTGCTGGAAGGTGAGAAGCTACTCTGTCACACTGTCCCCTTACCTCCGCATGTGTGCCATAGCAGTGACTCCCAATAAACAAATAGATATAAAAATTTTAAAACAAATCCTCAATAAGGTGCTCTTATATACTTAGCAAATATTTTTTGTCTAATTTTTTTCCTTTGTCATATATCTAGGACATTAAGTAGCTGGATGTATCCAGTAACTGAGGGAATGTGATCCATCCATACATTAGAAACAGTTAATTAATTATTAAGTAATTTAAAATCCCCCATGAAGGCAAGTAAACAAATCTTACTATCCATCGAACCCATTCAATTGCAGACATGACACACAGATATGTGAAGTCATGTACAGAGAAGGGACCAGAAAAAAATCATCGAGCATCTACTTAAATGACTGTGGATATATGCCATTTTACACAATAGAATATTGTAAATTTATAAGGATAAACAACACAAAGAACCAATGATCCCTACAGGTATAAGATAAGCCAAACTGACTAAGTCATAGAAGAATGGGCTCAGTATAAAGCAAGTGTTTGTTTAGACATACATAGGGCATGAATAAACTATAAATGAAATCAAGTACCATTAATTAGTGATTAATGGATTTAGGATAATGGTTACCTCTGGTGAGGAATGAATGGGATGTAAGAATGAAGAAGGAACGGTGTAGACTCAACACATCCCTGACACTGCCATATCTATACCGAAGCTCTAATCCCTCTCCTTGGAATGTGGAACATCTAGAGAAAAGGCCTTAAGAGGCTACTCAGGTAAACTGAGGTTACAGGGTGCAGTAATGATCTTTTCTTGACTTTGACCAAAATACTTCACAGAACATCTTAGGACAGAAATGATTAATTTTCAGTTCACTGTGGCAGGGAAGGAATAAGCGGCAGCTCAGCTTACAGAAGCAGAAACACATTGGCAGAGGCTCTTCATCTCAAGAAGGACCAGGAAATAGAAGGGAAGCCAGAATCAAGGGCTAGGGAAAAATCTTCAAGAGACTGCCCTTAGTGACTGGTCTCTACCGGTAGATAGACCCGACTTCCTCAAAGTGTCACAATACCCCCCAGAGCACTACCAATTGGGAATCAAGCATTCAAAATATGACATGTGAAGGACATTTCAGGTTTAATCATAACATATGGGAAGGTCCTAACCGAACAAATCAGGCATCCTTCTAAGAAAAGTTTGGAGCATAGCCATGTAAAAGAGCATGAACCTACTATGGGTGGTGCCATACCTACATAGGTAGACCTGGTCTATATAATAAATGTAACTGAGCAAGCCAAGAGAGACAATCCAGTAAGCAGCATTCCTCCATGGTCTCTGCCTCAGTTCCTGCCTTGACTCCCCTCAATGATGGGTTATAACCTGTAAGACAAATAAGCCCTCTGCTCCCCAGTGTTTATCAGAGCAACAGAAAAGCAAACTAGAGAAAGGAGGAATTTCTACAATTCTGGGGATAGTCTATATTTTCATCTGGGTAGTAGATACCCTATGATTATTTTATTTTTAAAAAGTATGTTGATGTACTTTACATATTTGTTTAGAGGTACTTTTCCCAGTTTAAAAGAATTATAGTGGCTGCCTAAATATCTTTGGCTTATTGATTGGCATTTGATTGATTGGTTCAACGAATACAGTTCTTTGCACATCCAACAAAGGATGTAGTTCCATTAGGTGAATCAGTCAATATATCATTGTAAGAAAAAAGAATGGTGTGTATTATGTTCTTCGGTCAATAACAATTAGGAAAATGGATGTAAGTGTGCTTTTAAACAAAAATGTCTGGTATGATGAGTAAACTGGAATGAAAGTTCCCTCCATTCTCTTCCTCCACTGGATATTTCTTGTACCACCCAGCCCCCAACTGGTATACTGTGGTAGTTTTCAACTTGACACAATGTAGAATCACTTTGAAGACATGTGTCTGGGCACCAGCATACCTGTGAGAGATTGTCTAGATTAGGTTCACTGTGGGAGAAAGATCAACCCTATATGTGGGCAGCACCATCCCCAAGACTAGGCTGTCTACACTGAGGTTGGGTATATGGATTAGGGAAGCAGGGAAGGGAGGGCTGTGGAGAAAGAGGACAAGATGTCTGCAGAACCATTTCCCTGACATGGGTAGATTCCTTCCTTCTTTTCCCAGCTTTCTAGTGGCTATAAAGATGTACAAGCCAACACACCAATCACAAGTAGTATGATGCCCTTCCTTTTCACAGGACAGGACAGCAGGAAGTAGATAGTGATAAGACACTTCTTCTAATAGCTGATTTTTGAGGTGATTATAGTAGATAGTCAGGAAAAGCACTGAAGGTAGAAAAGCATGCATGTGTAAATTCTCAGGGCGGCAGGACAAGTCTTGTATTCCAAGAGCAGGCAAGACCAGAAACTAAAGCCAGGTCAGGAGGGAGGAGGGCAGCGTAGGCATGTGAAAAGCATGTGGAAGCCTGCAGCGGAGAGGACATGGCCAAGTTCAAAAGGTGATAGATAACCTATCAGTGCGATGGGAAACAAGCACAGGTGCATTGCAAGACTGAAGTTTTAAGTGTCCTTCCACTGCTGGAGAATAGATGGGAAGAAAGCAAAGGCAGACCCAGGAGAACCTGGATTAGAAGGATTTGCAGGAGGAAGCCATGTATTGAGGAGAGTTGCCTGTGGGTTAAATGGGAAAGGGATGGAGGGGAAGATGGGAAGGAGCTATGGGAGCAGGAGAGGTGCTGTAGAGAGCAGCTCTACAGGGCTGTTCCTGCATTCAGTAGAGGGGATGAAAGCCATGGAGCCTGAAGGATAATTTAAAGAATTTTCTGACACAAGCAGAGAATGAATAACGATTCCCTTTGTACAGTCAGGGAAACCAAAGAAAGGATGGATGGAGTGGATGGAACTATGATGAGAGGGAAGGGTTCAGAGGAAGAATCACTAAAGGAGAAGAGTAGAATGGCCACATCGGAGCCAGGGCTTCCATTTTTTATCTCTGTCACTCTGGTCTTCAGTACTTAGAGTTAAAGACAATCCCCAAGAATAAAATCATCAATCTGTATCTATCTATCTATCTATCTATCTATCTATCTATCTATTCTATCTATCCTATCCAATCTGTCTATTATCTGTCTCCTATGCCCCTCCCCTGTCCCACCCCTCTCCCAATCAATCTCAACACCCTCTCTTTCCTCCCCCCTGACTATACTGATAAAGAACATCCAGATGTTGGCAAGGCTAAGCCAACTGCCTTTCAGCTAACCCTTCCTGTTCATTTTTCAGGATCATCCAGATGTGCTGACTGTGCAACTGCAGTTGGAGAGCCAGGAACTGATCCTCAGCCTGGAAAGGAATGAGTAAGTAAAGGTCATTCTTGGTTATGGAGTGGCAGAGAAAATTAGGGCGATGTCCGCTAAAAACTGCTCTATCTTTTTATCACCGCCAGGATGTATTCAATCTCACGAGCTTGCTGTAGTGTAATAAATTTCATCTTAAGCTTTTATTCAAAAAATTTAACTCTTTAATGGAGAAATTATAAATTCTCAGAAAATAGTATACTGGGTTTTTTGTTGTTGTTTATTTTTTATTTGTTTTTTTTCTTTCTGAGAGCATAAGTATGTTATATTTCATGTATGTTTTCTCTAGAGAAATGATGTCTCCTAAGTTAGATCAACTTCTTATATCTCCTTTACCCACTGATATTCCCACGAGAACCACAGTTGCGAAGGACTTCTCTCATCTATTTAATTCTTACTTTAGCTAATGAGGTCTTCCAGTGAGCAGACCCTATTTAAAAGATCAACTCTACTGTCACGTCCCACCTGGTGTAAAGCAGCAATTTTCCCTTTGCAGAAGAACCAGCTCCTCTTCTTCACTCAGAATAATGAGGGCACCCTGGGGCTGGTAGAGGGTGGCGGTGGGGATAGGGATGGTGTAGGAGGGGGTGGGGGTGGGGGCTAACAGAGGAAGAAAGACAACCACCAGGGACATGCAGCTGCAGAAACCAGGACCAATCTCCACATGAGCAAGCCATGCCCTTCATTGTGTCAGAGCTGGGGTTGGTGGCGCTGAGACAGCCAGATGGAAGAGACACCCATCCCGGCATGTAGCATCTAAGGCCACAAAGTACAGTGAACCAGTGGACATAAACTGACACAGCCTGCTCCCTGGGATCTGCGACCTGCCACTTGGCGTTTTCTCTTACATGCCTGGTCTTCACCACCGAGCGGATCACAGGCTTGAAAAACAGTAAAGAAATGACATGTTTTAGTTTTCTCTTGTATCCTGATGACTTGAAAATAGAGATTTGGGCGCATGGGTTGAATACTCAAAGAGTTCTGAGCAAAATATTATTTTGCTTTTTATGTGGGTGTCTTCAGATAGAAAACATTTTAGAAGATCTTTCTAGACAATGTAATTTGTATGTGTGCAGGTGCAGGCGCGCACCTGGGCATACCAATGTGTGTTTACACATGTGAGACAGACGCTCACTCCCTCTGCTGCTTTCTCCACTGTAGGTTGTTGTTGTTGTTTTTGTTTTGTTTTGTTTTGTTTTGTTTTGTTTTGTTTTGTTTTGTTTTTTGAGACGGGGTCTCTCACTGAGCCTGGAGCTAAACACAAAGTTTTCCCTGGGAAAGCCTCCAGAATCCTCTTGTCTTTGTTTCCCAGTGGCTTTTATGTGGGGACTGGGGAATCAGAATTTAAGTCATCATGTTTCTATCCCAACTATAGCCTCTGAGCAATCTCTCCAGCCCCTCTATTTTTGTCCATGGTATTGTGGGAAATTCACTTTTTTTTGTTTTTGTTTTTTTGGGGGTTTTGTTTTTTGTTTTTTGTTATGTTTTGTTTTGCGATGCTGCATGTATGTGGCTTTGAAAATATCTTCATGGAGGTAACTCGGAAATATGGTCAGAATGTGAAATGTCCTCTGTGGGCTCAGGTGTTTAAACTCTTGCTTCTCGAATGGCAGTTTAGAAGGCTGTCAAGATTTAAAGGGCAGGGCCTCTCTAGAGACAGCAGGCTGCTAATGGTAGACCCTGAGACTTCATAACCTGTCTCACTTGTCCACTTTCTCCTCCTGTCGGTGGACGCAGGGTGACGGCAACCTCACACTCCTACCCCCATGCCTTCTCTACCATGATGGACCATGTTTTCAAATTAAATCAAAGTAAACCTTTTCCCCTGAAGATGCTTCTGGTCAAATGTTTAGCCGCAGTAGTGAGAAAAGTAGCTGGTACTCTAGATGCTCTTTGAAAGACACAGAGAAACAGACAAACAAAAATCTCATAAGGACATCCATGGGGTCACGTGTCCTCCATGGGTTGGTTATGATTGGCAGCAGGGCTTAGAGATTTCTGTGTGGCACATGCTCTGGGCATCTGGCCATTGGAGGAACACACTGCCCAGCATAGGGGAGACTGTGGCCCCGAATTTGCAGATGGTCTTATGGTTGCAGGTAGAAGAGTGAAAAGATCTTATGAGCGCCTTTTCTGTTTCCACTACAAAAGAGTCTGTTCCACAACAGAAAACAGAAGACCATAGGGAGAAATGAAACAAAGAATAACAACGAAATAAACCAATGTACAAACCTTGGGTGACAGGACAAGTACAAAGGTGGATTTTCGTCTTATAAACATGGCTTTGCTTTGGATGTCTCTAGTGGACACAGCAGTCTGTGGACAACCCTGCACCATTGCTTCAGTTAGCATCATTATTGATATGCCCTTCCATAGAAAATGCAGTCTTGGCCCCATCTGGTTCTCTAGGTTTGTAAAGTGGCTTAATTGCTCTGTTCATGGCTCCCTCTGGAAGTGATTTACCCTCTGTTACTAAAGATAGCGTAATGCATGCTGACAACCAGACAAAGGGTAATTTGTGTGGAAAATCATCTCAAAGGTGCCCTAATTTATTCCTGTCCAATCCTTTAGTCCTTTCCCAAAATAACCTCAGATTTAGAAAAGTTAGAAATATGAAATGCTTTTTTCCCCCTCAATCTCTTCCTTACTTTCTCCCTAATCTCTTTGTCTATATTTTTAGAGTATGTGGATTATGGGACTGGAGAGATGATCCAGAGGTTAAGAGCACTTGGTGCAGGACCTGGGTTCTCTTCCCAGTACTCATGTGACAGCTGATAACTGTCTGTTTCTCCAATTCCAGGGGATTTGGTGCTCTCTTCTGACCTCAGCGGGCTCTGCACTCCTAAGGTGCACAGACATGCATGCAGCCAAACCACCCATACTCATAAAATAAGAATAAATGAGTCCTTTTTTAGAATTATCTGGAATATCTGGGCACAGTGATAAAATTAAGGCTAGAATGGTAAAATTAAGGCTAGAATGGTAAAATTAAGGCTAGAATGGGCTATATGGGGAATTTTTTTGTTTTGTTTTGTTTTTGTTTTTTTTTGTTTTTTGTTTTTTTTGTTTTTTTGTTTTTTTTTTGTTGTTGTTTTTGTTTTTTTGAGACATAGTTTCTCTGTGTAGCTTTGGCTGTCCTGGAACTCTGTAGACCAGGCTGGCCTCGAACTCAGAAATCTGCCTGCCTCTACCTCCCAAGTGCTGGGATTAAAGGCGTGCGCAACCACCGCCCGGCTATATGGGGAATTTTTAAGCCAGCCCTGGCCTAAAAAACCAAAACAATAAAACAAAGCAAAACCTTAATAAAAGCTATAATAATGAATTTAAGTTTAAACTACATAGTGAATGCACAGTTATCCCTCTGAGATACTGTAGCTTTGGTTTACGCATACCAGTTGTACTGACTTTAATTTTATAGTGCTGTTAATCAAACCCAGGGTCTTATGTGCACTGAGTAAACACTCCCCTCTCAGCTTTTCCTTGGTCCCCACCTGTGCCAATTTTAAAGATCATAGTCTGTGAAAAGTAATGTTTTCATAATCCAGACATTCTGGTATTGCTCTTTTAATGATGTTTTTGCCCAAATATTCAGTGTAACCTTTTAAAAAGAAGATTATATGTCTATTAAAAATGAAGTGGTGAATATGTACAGTTTTGTGAATGTACAGTTTTTTGAGGAAGGTAAAGTTGTTATGATTCTCCTCAGCTGTAAGACACAAAAGGTAATTAATCATGCACCTTTTAATTAAATTTTAATTTCTATAGCCTTTGGCCCAGGAGATCCAATTTAGAAAGTTTAGTCAAATGAAGCTGTAAGAAATGAGAACAGGTCATTTAAATATTTAACACCCAGGACAGTAGAGGGCCTGACCAATCAGATAGCCAGACTGTTAGAGCTAGGAATTAGCCCCAGGTTCATAGTCGGTCACCGCGGACGCTCTTCCTCAAAATTAAATTGGAAGAAGATGAATAAAATGATGAAGAACTTTACTGTTGCAAAAGAAATTCCATGGTGTACCCAATGTAAATATCATGTTGAGAAATCGTCTACATGGCCTTCAGTTTTAATTTTAAAATGATATGTATGCCACATAGCTTTGAATACAGGGACTATAAAAGAAGGCTTTATTGTTTTACAATAAGAAAATATCATGTTATAGGTTAGAAAGGAACTTTATTTTAAAAGTGTGAAAACTACAAATGTTTCACAAGAGAAAGGATGGCATGTGCCGCGGCCATTAAAGAACGGACATGAGCACAGGACCATTTTTCAAAAGACCTTTGAACAGCCTCAAGCAACTTCCGGAGAGTAGAAATTGTCTACCCCTGGATATCTTGAGATCTGTTATAATTTAAAACGTGCTCAGCAATTAAAACTGAACTAAGAGTGGCCTTGGCCCCTTCGATCACAAGAAGTGTCATCTTGTCTGATGCTGGCAGAGCCCCCTCATTTTCCTCCTCACACCCTTGCCTGGTAAGACAGCTCCTCACAGAGCAGAGCTGGATTCTTATGAAATACTCGTTTCAGGGGATCTGTTTGATTTGCCTTCTAGCATCCCTAATTTGTGCAAAGATCTGCTGGTGGCTTAAAATATGTGTTTGTGTAACCATAATTGAATGTTTAAAGAAACATTAAGTTTCCCTGGAGCAGCATCTGTCAGGACGTTGCCGTCTGTCTATGGGGCAGCAGGGACCCGACTGTAGCTGCTGTAACTCCCCTGCATCCCTATAGGTTCCCCAGCCATTCCTCAGTGTTGCAGAAACTGTATCTTTGATCAAAATGCTTTATGGGACATGCTGGCCAGCTTAGACATCCATTTTATTTTCCTTTTTTTTTTTTTTTTTTAAGTGAGAGCAGTAGACCCCATTCAACACATCTCCCAGGGAGCCTTCGGTTTGCAAGTCCTGTTCCACCACTGCTCAAAGAAGGTGGTTGCTGTGGGAAATCCATGAAAAACTAAATTTATACTTGGGGACTCTCTAAGCACAAAGAATGTCACTATTGATTTTTGTCCTACCTGGAACAATTCCAGACATCTCTAAAAGGCAAGTCTAATTAGTACTTTGCTCCAGACCAATAGCAGAGTGGGTGTTTAAACATTGTTCCATGGTGGGTATAAATATCTAGGAGGGTGTTTGTTTTCATTTTGGGGATTATAACATAAAAACATTTCTCCCATCCCTTTCCTCCCTCCAAACCTTCCCACATATGCCTCCCCACTCTCCTTCAAATCCACAGCCTGTTTACATTAATATATTCATTCTCATATTCTCTCTCTTTCTCTCTCTCTCTCTCTCTCTCTCTCTCTCTCTCTCTCTCTCTCTCTCTCTCTCTAAGTGTGTGTAGTCCCTAAATATAACTTGCTCAGTCCATTTAAAGTTCTTTGCATGTATGTTTTCAGGACTGACCCATTTGGCACTGGACAATTATTAGGTGTGCCCTTTCTTCACTGGGGAAGTCCACCTCTCCCAGCTTTCCTCGGTTGTCCATAGCTTTTTGTGTAGAGTGGAGGCCTCATGGGCCTCATTCACTTTGGCACGTCCATTGATGTTATCCTTGTTCAGCTCTCATTTGGCAGCCATGTTGGTGACACTTTATTTGTGTAGCTTCTGTTGTTACAAAGAAGGTCAATCTCACAGCAAACTCCCTGATCATTTGGCTCTTACAATCTTGCAACACCTTCTTCGGCAATCTTCCCGGAGCCATAGGTGTGGGAATTGTTTTGTAGATGCATCCATTGGAACTGGACTCCACAACTCTGCATTTTGATTATTGTGGCTTTCTATAGCAGTCTCCAGTTACAAAGAGAAGTTTCCTTGATGAGGGATGAAGACTATACTTATCTGTGGGTGTAAAGGGAAATGTTTATAGATTGCTCTTAGGGATTATGCTGGTTTAGTAAAATAGTGGTTATAGAGTCTTCTCCAATATCCATGACTTCACCAGGACTGAGTAGTTGGCTAGGCTTCCAATACCAGGCATGTTTTCCCTCTTGTCGAGTGGATCTGAAGTCCAGTTAGAGAGCGATTGGTTACCACCTAGGTGTGGGTATCACAACTGCACCTTTAGTGTTATCACGACACACTGCTTGTTTACAGGTGTTGTTATAGGTTGCTCCATAGGTGTCATGGATGTGTAGGACTGTTGGTTGCTTCCAGACTTTGGAAGCTTACATGGTATCTTCTGTTACCATGCAAACTAATCCTTGGGGAAAGCAGTCCCCTCTCAGGGGTCTCTGGGCATTGTTTCTAGAGTGCATGGTGTCTTTAGCAATAGGGACTTACCTTCCACCTCTGGGTGATAACCAAAGATAACAAAGCAGGCTGTATGTTTGGAGTTGGAGAATCTCTTGGACAGCCATGACCAATAACTCAAATGAGGGCTTCTCATGTCTTTTGAGGTTTTTGTTAGGTTGACTTTGGCTCTTGGAAGGGATAGCATCAGTTCAGATGAGAAAAATTCACTAATACAATATATGTATATCCATACATGACATTATGTGTACTTTTTAGGTAAATAGTTAAAAGCATAATTGCCTTTGGCTTTTTTAGACATGTTTGTAAGTGTATTTATGATCATTCCTCAGGCTGCATCATACAAATGGGAGAAGTGTGGCTAGTGTGGAGATTGCACTTGGCAGATTAAGGCTTGGCTAAGTGACCAGGTTGAGGATGTTGGACCATCATTCATGCTGACCTCGACTATGATGGGCAGCTGGAGAAGCTGCTGCTGGTTGCCGTGAGGCAACACTTACATTTAGCCTCACCCTGGCCCATGGTTTTGGCAGTTGTTGCTATAAAGACGTAATAGGGTGTCCAAATCACATCTCCTGGCAGCACAAAGCTGGGGGATAAGCGTGCCTGACACGGCAGGATCTGGATTACAGAGATTTTTACACTTTGGATCAATGGGCCAAAACTAACAAGATGAGATTAAATAGAGATAAATGTAAAGTCCTGTGCTTGAGTTAACAGTGTTAAAAAAAAATCTTGCAAGTTTAGGAAAATTGGCCAGTAATCTTGTGAATGAGACTGCTGACTCAACAGGAACCTTCAAGGCTACATAGCTGCTGATAAGGGTTACTGACACAGAGCATGTGGAAGTCAGTAGCAAGCCCTAGACTAGGGAGGTCACTTTTCTTTCCTTTAGTGACCATGGCCAGGCCACATCTGGATCCTAAATCCTTTACAGTCCTACATGGCATTTGAGAGCCAATGGATCCTGCATTTGTGTTCCCACTGTTGATCCTCCCTACCAAGCAGGAATGACCTAAGGTCAGAGGGAAGGTCGTGATGTCCCACCACCATCTTCCACACAGCCTACTGATACTTGGCACCAAGTAAACCCTGATAATACTAGTTAATGACAGAACCTTAACAGCCGAGGAGCTTTGAAACCCAGCTGTTGTTTAAGCTGCTTGGGAACTGCTTAAGGTCTGCCCCAATTTCTTGGTCCACAGAGTGGGGTCAAGGTCTGTGAACATCAGTGTTGAAATATTACTGCTCATGTTATCTCTGATGCTCAGTGTAAGTGGTTTCAGTATGGTTTCCCTGCCATGCCTGTAATGCTCATTATTTTATTATACTGGCTTCTTTCTGTGATCCACTTTAGACTTTGTAGATGGATGAAAGATGGTTTAGATCTGTTCTCTTCCCAAAGGTCGGGTAATGGCCATACATCTCAATTCTGACCAGAGCTGTATTAGCAGGAGCCATCTTTTGGGTTCTTGTTGCAAGACATATTTTAACTGCATGGCCTTGATATTCTCAACCACTGCAGTTGTAAAACCTTTCTGTGTGGATTATTCACTTTTTCTCAGAGAGATGCCACCCACCTGTAGCATCATAAGCTCTAAATTCCCTTGTTTATTCTAAGTGCTGGCAAAATGAAGAGCAAAACTCAACTCCCTATATCCATGACTCCACCTCTCCTATTCCCTTATCCTGTTGATGAATCCTCATTAGCATTTTGTTAATGCATCATTGATGTCTGTTCATTCACTTTTCTCATCATTTACTCATAAATATTTGATTGACACCTGACATGACCTTGGGCATCGGAGACGATAGAATGATCTGACATGGCAGTGGGCCTTAGAGATAGAACAGTGGATGAGGTAAAGGCCTGGCCTTTTACAGACGGGACAAGGAGCACAACAGTAGACAGACCATGACCAAAACAGTAGACAAAAATCAGTTGTGCTTGTAGCCAAGGAAGGACAGCATGGGACACCATCCTGGCCTTGAGAGGAAAGCAGATGTATCATCAAATGTCATTCAAGATATATAAATAATAATGAAGCATGTAAAGTGGGCAGATGGTAGAAGGTTCAAGAGAAAAGGAAATGCTATGCAAAGGTCCAGAGTAATGAGGAAGGTCCATTCCAGAGGCAAGGATCTCTTTGGGCTAATGAGCAGATGATACAGAAAGAGACAGGGTGCCTAAGCCATGAAGGGTCTTCTGCTCACATGAGGACCTAGAATTTTCTTATGGTGGGACACTGTGAAAAAAGGCCTATAAACAGGACCATGACTTGGTATGGGTCAACTAGTTCTGGCTGTATGAGAAGATGTGGGTCAACTAATTCTGGATGTATGAGAAGATGCCATTGGAGGATATGAAGAGTGAGTGTGACTATTGTTATCCAGAGAAAGAGGATGAACCAAATGATGATTCAAGGACAGAAGAAAGTTGCTGGAAAACTTTTTTTTGAGGCAGAATGGACTGAATTTGAGGAACATTTGAACAGTGGGTGTGATGAGACAGAAGATCCCGGGGGTGGATGATTCTGACACAGGAAGAGCTAGAGGCACTGCTTTAATCAGATTAAGAGCCCCCAAAAACATTCTGAGGAGTTCTGCCTGGAGTGGTGATCAGAGACATAAAAATGTGGATTATGGCTAGCACAGTCTTGTAAGATACCTGAGCTGCTTGGAGTATGGTGCTAAGATGGCCCATGGAGTGTGATGATGAGCTGAATAAGGCTTTTCTTTGGAATTTCTGTATTTATGAAGCTGCCTGTATAGAGTAATGCAAACCTAAAGTAGGTAGATCTCAAGCAGGGGGCAGCTATTATAACCAAAGGTAATATCCACTCCATTTGGTTCTCAGCCAAAGCCTATATAACAGGGAGAGCCTCCAGGAATGAAGGCTTCCTCTAACACCTCTTCCACATTCCTCTTTGCCCATACCTACACACATAGTCTGTGCCTCCCTACTGGAAGCTCAGGAAGGCCCTCTTCCCTGAATGAAACCCAGGAGATTGTTTCTAGGCCACTAGCATTAACCCTAAGCCAAGTGTTTAGTAAACATAAGGAACATGGACATCCACACAGATAGTTCTGTTGTTTAGAGCTTGGACTAGCAGGAAAATATCCACCAATAATGTGCTTCTAGTCTGAGGTTCCTGATATAGCATTTTCCAGTTGCCCCAGTGAACACTGTCTCCTATGAGGTTAGACTAACCATCTATTCAGTTCAACCTACCTTGTGCCTCAGAAAATCAGGAGGCTCTAGAGGGCCACTGGAACACATTGGCATAGATGGCTAGAGGGCCAGGGGATAGGTCTATGCGCATGAGAGTCAGCTCTGAATTGACACAAGCTATACCAATTTGAACCATCTTTGAACTAGACCAAAACACATCAGATTTTGCTAGCAGTTTCTCAGGCTTAACATTTAAGAGCATTTTAATTGGGCTGAATTTCATTTTCTGATACAAGCTGAACTCCTTTGAGTCTCTCTTTTTATTTAAAGCTGTTCAGACAGACACTGGAAAAGGTCAGAATAGCATTTTTAGACTGTTTTGTTCACCAATCTGACTTAACATGTAAGTGTCTAAGTGGGTTAAGATCAAGCTTGTCCAAACAGTGTCTCTTCTTGTTGCAACCAGGGAGTGTAGCATTCTTAATCAGGTTCCTTAGGAGATGAGGACCTGCAAAGGATACTTGAAGGAATAGTAGAGAAGTAGATCTCCATACCCACATTCCTCACTTTAGTCTCTCAGCTTTTGGAACACACACACACACACACACACACACACACACGGGTCAAAGGTTTGCCAATGAGAATCCTGAAGGGTGGTTCTCTATCTCTGTCTCTGAGGCTCTATCCCAAATAAATTGGAATAGGAATCTTATCTTCTCTAGGTGATCTGAGAGGAGCTAGTGCAATCTGTGGATGCCATTGTACTGGTCCTGTCCCTGAAGCATGGCTGGGTAGTTGTACAGGTGCTGCATGAGCTGGCTGGCTTATGGCTAGCATCTTCTTGAATTTTTCCTGGTTTTTATTTTCTCTACAGAACAACCATGGCACTTCTGTTCATGGGTGTCAGAGCTTTAGTGTAGTTTTAATCAGTTTGTGGCCATTGATTCAGCAGGTTCTTGGACTGCCATGGGATAGCACAAAGGTAGGTGATTGTGTTCAGAAATATTTACTTTGAAGTCATTGTCCTGAATGGAATTGGAGCCTTCGCCTATCATTGGCCAGTACTTCATTGTGTGCTTTGAGTAACTTGAACTTGGCAGTTGGATACAACTGTTTCCTTGATTCCTCCTCTCATTTATGCTGCCAATTCCTACTTCATACGTGATGTAAAAAGCTTTGATGTCATTAATCACCAATAGACTAGTTTTTATCACTATAAAGTCTTCATGGTATAGCTGTGTTTTGCCAGGGGCTTAAACAGGTATTAGCACACTGGTGTTTACAGCCATATTAGTTACAATAGACAAAGGGGAAAACTTACATAGTCATCAGCAGGGTGGATAAACAGCATGTAGTTATAGATCCCAAAAAGGTTTTTTTTTTTTTCTGACTTAAGAAAAAATGTCACTCTGACACAGGCTGCAGCAGAGATGGATCTTGAAGCTATTGAGTTAATCAAAATAAGCCAGGGACAAAGGACAACCAAGAATGTGAGTTCACTTATATGAAAGTCCTAGGTTCTTCTCTGTTGATGTGATAAAATGTGCTGACCAAAATCAACTTAGGGAAGAAATAATTTATTTTAGGTTACAGTTCCATATCATAGTCAATGATAGCCAGGAAGCCAAGGCAGGAACTTGAATCAGGTCATGTCACATATACAGCTACATCAACCTGGGCCATTTTCTTACTATAAATTCCTTCAGTTTACTGTCTCTTAGTGTTTACTTTTAAGCTCATTTTAATTGAGGTACATTTTGTTTGAGAGAGAAAAAGGAATATACCCATGTTGCTTGGTTGCTTGGTTGCTTGTATTCCACACAGCATAGACTCTAACTAAGGAACCTACTTCATGGCCAAAGAAGTGCAGTAAGAACCATGGGAGATGCTGGCTAGGAGGTCGGTTTATGCTCTTATAACTTAGAGTCATCAGGAATGGTGTGACCCACATCAGTTAGCAATCAGGACACTCTCCCATAGACATCCTTACAACCAATTTTACCTAGGCAGTTGCTCAATTGAGATTCTGTCCCCAGAGATTCTACTTGACAGCTAAAATGAGCCAGAACAATGACGTACCTAGGATAAAGAAATGGAGTTGAAAATGGAATGGGACTGACAGGGGCTGGGAAGAGGAAGCAAGGGTTTAATGGTAACTGAGCCTTGGATGTGGAAGCTGAGAATGTCCTCGAAACGGAGGCAGCTCCAACATTGTGGATATGTCTCTTGCCACCAGATTATACACTCCAAATGGTTAAAACCACTATATATAAAATTATAACATGTATATATACATATGTTTATCTATATGTTTATATACTTCATATATATTTCACTACTACTTAAACACCCAGAATCTGTGATACCACTATGTTTTTATCATCAAACAGAAGGTTTACTTCCAATGTTCCTTCATGAACATATATAATGTAGAATTTATTGAATATTTCTCTTCCTAATTCATCATTCATCTTGGTCCCAACTGGCAAATAAAGATGTAGCTACGCTGTTAACTCACAAGAGTTATAATCTGTATCCAGCTTGGTTTTCTGAGACAGAGTCTTTCTATGTAACACAAGCTGGCCTCCAACTTAGGTTCCTCTGCAGTGTGTCACTACTTGCAGTTCTGGCTCACTCTAGAGGTACTTCTGACTCCCAGTGCAGGAGATGACTGTGATGCTAGTGTTTTGATCTGATTGTAAAAACCTATCAAGGGAAGAAGGGTTCATCTCTTCCTAAGATTCTTATGAATGGGGCAGTATAAATAATGTTTGTTATCATCCCTAAAAAGGAATAGTGATTCTCTAATATCAACTCTCCAGGCAGAATTAACGTTTTCTCCAGGACAAAGTACAGCCTGTCATGATGGGGAAGTCAGGGCAATGGGAGCTTGAAGCAGCTGCTTGTGTGGCATTCACCATCAGAAGCAGAAAGCAAGGAATGCATGCACCAACTCAGCTCATGTCCTCCATTTCATACAGCCCAGGATTCCCTGCCGAGGGAACCATACTACTCACAATTAAGATAGGTCTTCCCACATCACTCTTGATATCATCAAGATAATCTCCCACATGAATGCCCAGAGGTCATTTCTAGATTCTGTTAAGGTGAAAAATAACACTAATTTTCCCAGGAGAGTTTAGGAACAAGCTATAGTTTCCAGGTAGTTGGAGGTCTCATCTGAAGCTTTCCTGCCTCTGGCTTCTCAAAGGTTCAAATCCTGGTCTGTGGCCTGTCTCCCTGCCTTCTTGGTTCCATCCTTCTTCTCCTGATGCAAGCCAGCTCTGTCGGGTGTCCTGCTTTATCCACCCTCCCTCAATCCTCCTCATTTGACTCCCAGTCTTCACTTCAAACTGGCATCAAGAATGAGAAAGTTCCAAGTTTCCCATGGGCTGTGGGTTGGAGTGAGCCATGAGGGTCCAGGCTGCTTGGCTAGCTTGGGAGCCGATTATGTGCCCTCCAGCTGGTAATCCCTGTACAATAATGAATAGTTTTTGTCAGACTCTCCATCCTGACACATCCCATCATCTTGCCCTAAGATTATTATACATGGAACAGTAAAACATAATTGTTGTTTACATAACATCCCTAAAAATGAATAATGATTCTCTAATATCAACTCTCCAGGCAGAATTAATATTTTTCGGGTATTATATTACCTTCCTTCTTCCCTCCCTGCAACTTGGATTCAGAATCACCATGGAAACATACCTCTGGGTATGTGCATGAGGATGAATGAGTCTAGAAAAGTTTAATCTAGCAGGACAGACCCACTATGAATGTGGGTACCACATAGGCTAGAGCAAGAGAATAAGAAGGAGAAAACAAAGTAAGAACGTAACCTTCTTTCTCTGCTTCCTGAAGCAGTGACCAGTTGTCTTACACTCCAGCCCCCCCTCCCCCCCCGCCATGCTTTCCCTGCCATGATGGAGCAGCCTCCTTAAGCTGAGCCAAAAATAAACCCACCCTATCTTAAGTTATCTTGTCAAGTATTCTGTTCCTGCAATGACAGAAGTAGGATGGACAGAATGTTAAGAGGTTGGTTAAAACATATTTAAAATTAAAATTTTACCTCAGGGGCTATAGAAATATATTTAAACTTGCACTAAATTTTGGATCCAGATTATTGGCTTAATGATTGTGACTTAATTCCATTACCCCTTCTGTTCTAGTTATTTTTTCTGTTGTTGGGAAGAGACAGCATTACCAAGGCAACTTCTAAGAGAAAGCATTTAATTGAAGACTTGTTTACACTTTCGGAGAGTGAGTCCATGACCAAAGATCAGCAGGCAGCATAGCAGAAGGTAGGCAGGCATGGCACTGTAGCTAAACACTTCCATCCTGACCCATAAGCAGGAGGCAGACAGCCCTGTCAGGGGACATTTGCCCTGCAGAGTGATCAGCACTTGGAAAAGGTCCCCACAGCATCGTCCATCTTCACTCCCTGAAGGAGCAGACAGGCAGCACCAGGTTCACAGAGACAACCCAAGTGTAACATTGCTTGGGGAAAGACACACCAGGGCTCCAATGGCACCCAAGAGGAGGGCATCACATCAGCAATCTGTGCCAGGGGAAACCCAGTCATCCAGAGGTGCAGAAATAGCCTTACAGGCTCACAGGAGGTTCAAGCACCAGCCAGTGACAACAAGACCAACTAACACCAGAGATAACCAGATGGCAAAAGGCAAACATAGGCACATTACTAACAGAAATCAAGGCAATATGGTAGCATCTGAACCCAACTCTCCAACAACAGCAAGTCCTGGATACCCCAACACACCAGAAAAACAAGATTTGGATTTAAAATCATTGGTTATGATGCTGTTAGAGGAAGACAAGAAGGACATAAATAAATCTCTTAAAGAAATACAGGAGAAAATCAATCAAAAGGTAGAAGCCCTTACAAAGGGAACACAAAAACCATTTAAAGAAATTCAGGAGAATATGGGTCAAAAGATAGAAGCCAATAAAGAGGAAATGCAAAAATCACTTAAAGAAATACAGGAAAATTTGGGTCAATGAAAGAGGCAGAAGTCGTGAAAGATGAAACACAAAAATCTCTTAAAGAATTTCAGGAAAACACAAACAAACAAGTGAAGGAACTGAGCAAAACCATCCAGGATCTAAAAACAGAAGTAGAAACAACTAAGAAATCACAAGGGAGACAACATTGGAGATAGAAAACCTTGGGAAGAAATCAGGAGCCATAGATGCAAATATCAACAACAGAATACAAGAGCTAGAAGAAAGTATCCCAGATGCCAAAGATACTATAGAAACCATTGACTCAACAGTCAAAGAAAATTCAAAACACAAAAAGCTTGTAACCCAGAACATCCAGGAAATCCAGAACACAATGAGAAGACCAAACCTAAGGATTATAGGTATAGATGAGAGTGAAGATTTACAACTTAAAAGGGCCAGCAAATATCTTCAACAAAATTATGGAAGAAAACTTCCCTAACCTAAAGAGAGAGAGATGCCCATGAATATACAAGAAGCCTACAGAACTCCAAACAGACTGGACCAGAACAGAAATACCTCCCGTCACATAATAATCAAAACCCCAAATGAACTAAACAAAGAAAAATATTAAAGGCAGTAAGAGAAAAAGGCCAAGTAACATATAAAGGAAGACCTATCAGAATTACACCAGACTTCTCACCGGAGACCATGAAAGCTAGAAGATCCTGGGCAGATCTCATACACACTCTCAGAGAACACAAATGCCAGCCAAGACTACTATACCCAGCAAAACTCTCAATCACCATAGATGGAGAAACCAATATATTCCATGACCAAACCAAATTTACACAATATCTTTCCACAAACCCAGCCCTGCAA
Organism: Apodemus agrarius; assembly: GCA_964023405.1. Taxonomy (NCBI): domain Eukaryota; kingdom Metazoa; phylum Chordata; class Mammalia; order Rodentia; family Muridae; genus Apodemus; species Apodemus agrarius. Next base: position 127,956,677 of record OZ030005.1, on the reverse strand, counting down.
AGGATAATAGGTAGAAAACCCCAATACAAAGAGGGAAACTACACCCTGGAAAAAGAAGATAGTAACCTTCTTTCATCAAACCCAAAAGAAGATAATCACTCAAATATAAAAATAATATCAAAAATGACAGGAAGTAATACTCACTATTCCTTAATATCTCTTAACATCAATGGACTCAATTCCCCAATAAAAAGACATAGACTAACAGACTGGATACATAAACAGGACCCTACATTTTGCTGCATACAGGAAATACACCTCAGTGTCAAAGACAAACATTACTTAGAGCAAAAGGCTGGAAGACAATATTACAAGCAAATGGCTTCAGGAAACAAGCCAGAGTAGCCATTCTAATATCAAATAAAATTGACTTACAACCTAAAGTCATCAAGAGAGACAAGGAAGGACACTTCTTGCTGGTCAAAGGAAAAATACACCAAGAAGAACTCTCAATTCTGAACATCTATGCTCCAAATACAAGGGCACCCTCATTTATAAAAGAAACTTTACTAAAGCTCAAAGCACACATTGCACCTAACACAATAATTGTGGGTGACTTCAACACTCCACACTCCTCAATGGACTAATCAGGAAAATAGAAACTAAACAGGGACACATTGAAATTAATTGTTAATTCTAAATTAACAAAATTAGAAATGAAAAGGGAGATATAACAACAGAAACTGAAGAAATTTAAAAAATCATCAGATCCTACTACAAAAGCCTATACTCAACACAACTGGAGAATCTGGAGGTAATGGACAATTTCCTAGACAGATACCAAATGCCAAAATTAAATTAGGATCAAATAGATCATCTAAACAGTCCCATAACCCCTAAAGAAATAGAAGGGGTCATAGAAAGTCTTCCAACCAAAAAAAGCACAGGACCAGATGGTTTTAGTGCAGAATTCTATCAGACCTTCAAGGAAGACCTAACACCAATACTCTTCAAACTATTCCACAAAATAGAAACAGAATGAATACTACCCAACTTGTTTTATGAAGCCAGGATTACGCTGATACCAAAAAATCACACAAAGATCCAACAAGGAAAGAGAACTTCAGGCCAATTTCCCTTATGAACATCAATGTAAAAATACTCAATAAAATTCTTGCCAACCAAATCCAAGAACACCTCAAAACAATCATTCGCCATGATCAAGTAGGCTTCCTCCCAGGGATGCAGGGATGGTTCAATATACAGAAATCCATCAATGTAATCCACTACATAAACAAACTCAAAAAACCCCACATGGTTATTTCATTAGATGCTGAAAAAGCATTTGACAAAATTCATCATCCTTTCATTTTAAAAGTCCTGGAAAGAACAGAAATTCAAGGTCCATACCTAAACATAGTAAAAGCAATATACAGCAAACCGGTAGCCAACATCAAACTAAATGGAGAGAAACTTGAAGCAATCCCACTAAAATCAGGGACTAGACAAGGCTGCCCCCTCTCTCCATATCTTTTAAATATAGTACTTGAGGTTCTAGCTAGAGCAATGAGACAACATAAGGAGGTCAAAGGGATACAAATTGGAAAGGAAGAAGTCAAACTATCACTATTTGCAGATGATATGATAGTATACGTAAGTGACCCAAAAAACTCCACCAGAGAACTCCTACAGCTAATAAACAACTTCAGCAAAGTGGCTGGTTATAAAATCAACTCAAGCAAATCAACAGCCTTCTATACTCCAAGGATAAGCAGGTTGAGATAGAAATTAGGGAAATGACACCCTTTCACATTAGCCACAAACAATATATAGTTTCTTAGTGTGACTCTAATCAAACAAGTGAAAGATCTGTATGAAAAAGAAAATTAAAGAAGTCCTCAGAAAATGGAAAAATCTTCCATGCTCATGGATTGGCAGGATTAATATAGTTAAAATGGCCATCTTGCCAAAAACAATATAGATTCAATGCAATCCCCATCAAAATCCCAACTCAGTTCTTCATAGAGCTAGAAAGAGGCAGTTCTCAAATTCATCTGGATTAACAAAAAATGCAGGATGACTAAAACTATTCTCAACAGTAAAAAAAACTTCTGGAGGAATCAGCATCCAGAACCTCAAGCAATACTACTGAGCAATAGTGTTAAGAATTGTATAGTATTGGTACAGTGACAGGCAGGTGGATCAATGGAATAGGATGGAAGACCCAGAAATGAACCCACACACGTAAGGTCACTTAAGTTTCAACAAAGGAGCTGAAAACATCCAGTGGAAAATAGATAGCCTTTTCAACAAATTGTGCTGGTTCAATTGGAGGTCAGCATGCAGAAGAATGGGAATTGATCCATTCTTATCTCCTTGTACTAAGCTCAACTCCAAGTGAATCAAGGACCTCCACATAAAGCCAGACACACTGAAACTAATAGAAATTGGGGAAGACCCTTGAGGAAATCTCCTTGAGCACAGGGGGAAAGTTCCTGTACAGAAAACCAATAGCTTATGCTCTAAGATCAAGAATTGACCAATGGGACCTCATAAAATTACAAAGTTTCTGTAATGGCAAAGGACACCATGGTTAAAAAAAAAAAAAAAGGACAAAATGGTAACAAACAAATTGGGAAAAGATCTTCACCAACCCTACAACCAACAGAGGGCTAATAGCCAATATATACAAAGAACTCAAGAAGATAGACCCAAGAGAGCCAAATAACCCTATTAAAAAATGGGGTACAGACCTAAACAAAGAATTCTCACCTGAAGAACTTCAGATGGCTGAGAAGCACCTTAAGAAATGTTCAACATCATTAGTCATTAGGGAAATGTAAATCAAAACAACCCTGAAATGTCACCTCCACCAGTCAGAATGGCTAAGATTAAAAACTCAGGATGTGGAGAAAAAGGAATACTCCTCTATTGCTAGTGGGATTACAAGATGGTACAACCACTCTGGAAATCAGTCTGGCGGTTCCTCAGAAAACTGGGCATGACACTTCCGGAGGACCCTGCTATACCACTCCTGGGCATCTACCCAGAGGATTCCCCAGCATGCAATACAGACACATGCTCCAGTATGTTCATAGTAGCCTTATTTATAATAGCCAGAAGCTGGGAAGAACCCAGATGTCCCTCAATGGAGGAATGGATACAGAAAATGTGGTATATTTACACAATGGAATACTACTCAGCAATTAAAAACAATGAATTCATGAAATTCTTAGGCAAATGGTTGGATCTGGAAAATATCATCCTAAGTGAGGTAACTCATTCATAAAGAACACACATGGAATGCAGTCACTGATAAGTGGATATTAGCCCAGAAGCTCTGAATACCCAAGACACAACCCACATATCAAATCATTCCCAAGAAGAAGGAAGGAGAGGGCCCTGGTCCTGGAAAGGCTTGATACAACATTGTAGGGGATTGCCAGAACAGAGAAGTGAAAGGGGGTTGATTGGCAAACTGGTGGAAGGAAGAGGGCTTATAGGACTTAGGGTGAGGGGGCAACCGGGAAAAGGAAAATCATTTGGAATATAAACAAAGAATAAAGAAATTATTTTAAAAGCAGGAGGCAGAGAGAGAAACTGGACACTTTTAAATTTCAAACCCCACCCCCAGTGACATGCTTCCTCCAATAAGGACACACCTTCTAATCCTTCCTAAACAGGTTCACAAACTGAGAACTCAACATTCAAATATATGAGCCTATGGGGGCCATTCTCATTCAAACCACCACAGTCTCCCCATTCTATAAGCACTTTATTCAAAAGCTTTGTGCTTTAACACTAGACCGTAAAATAATCTTTGTATTTAGAAATTTAGTTATTTCTTCAAATGACTGCTTTTTTGCACAGCCATTCTTCTTGAGATTTATAGCCCTAGGAACTTTGAGCACCAGAATCCATTTTCATCTCTCTAGAAGGAATATGTGGCTTGGCTAAATAAGCAGACACATACTGATCACTCAGAGAATCAAGAGGAATGTATCACTTTTAAGTATGGAAACCAAATAACTGATTCCTGAGTGAGTCTATATTCTCCTTCGGGTATATGTTATAGTAAACTAGGGAACCTTGAGCTTCAAGCTTGCTCCCTGGAAACATGGGGACCATTGGCTACATCCTTGGAGGCAGACCTGTCTATTTCCTTGGGAAAGTTAAACACATAAAAAAATTCAGTCTAGGAAAAATCGTGCTACAGGAATGCTCTTGTTCAGCAGTCATACAAGTGGGATTCCCAGGCTGTGGGGAAGATGCAGGGTAGGCAGCACCCCAAGCAAGACAGGGTCCCTCAACTGGAGGCATAGATGGCCTTCGGTGAAGACTGGAAGGCCTTCATGGCCCACTCAGTGGTGAAACCTTGGCCTCCTGGAGACTGTTGAATAAAACAAGAAGATGATGATGGACATGAAGCTTGGGTATCTCCAGGATGTTCATTCTGTTCTTAAAGCACATCACTGCAGTGTGCTTTTGACTTTAGGGTTTGTTTTTCCATACTCTCCCATACATGTCCCAAGTCACAAGGATAAAACTCCAGTTTGGGGGTAACAAATCTTAACAAAGTTTTTGTTCACAAAGGTCAATTCTGTTGTCTTTGAGCATGTCCATCTTTCCCTCCCTGCTGATCTTCATAGATAGGAATCCATATGATCATTCAGAAGACATTTCTGTTGGATAACGTTTAAGTAAAATGTTTTTTGCTGCCAAAGACAAGAGTTGCTGAATATTTTTGATGGGTTGACATCTTTTCTTCTATAATCTTTGGCAAGAAGATTTTATAAAAGAAGATTATGGAAAAAACACAAATACTATATAGAGTAGGAATTTATATAGTATATTTGTAACTTCAATACTTACATGGCATACATCAAATATACTCATAATCTAGATATATCCTGTATTATATACATTGCATTATATTGGACTATAATCTGTATGATATAATACATATTTTCTTCATTTTCTTAAAGTTATCCAGTCACCAACAAGTTATAGCTAGAAAAATAAAGTTCATTCTACATCTCCAATGACTTTGATGGGACTTGAGATAAGGTCTTACTGTGTAGCCTAGGCTGGCTTCAAACCAATGGAAATTTTCTTTCAGCCTTCTGACTAAGCCAGGTAATGTAGTACATGGATGGGTGCTGAGATAACAGTAGTGTGAGCCACTACTCCTGATCTTCCATGACCACTACCACTCTAGTGGGCAGTGTGAACCTGGGAGAAATACAGCCTAAGAAATGAAGTGGACTAAAATCTAATTCAGTAGCCAACATCAAGTGATTAATACCCTGATGGTTAAGAACCACATGAGTGAGAAGCTCAGTCACAAGGACAGGCCACATGTGGTGAAACCATGTTTCCATAGAAAGGCACATGAATAACCGATGAAGTCAACTCACTCATCCTGCCACACCTGGGAGGAGTAGGAAAACATATTCCAAGAATCATTTTGTGTTGTAAACAAACTGAGATCATAAGACTTTTGTTTTCTTGGAGTGTTTTCACAAGTCCTCAGAATTCTCACATGACTTCAGTTTTTGGACTGTGTTCTGACACATGACTTTCCAGAAAGTTCTGTAGGTATTGGGGAAATAACTTAGTCAGCAAATTACTTGCTATACAAGCAAAAGGATGTGAGTTTCATCCCCAGAACCCAGATAAAAAAGCCAGGTATGGTGTTACATGCATACAATCCCATTACTGGGGAGGCAGAGACAGACCAGTCCCTGGGGCTCTCTAGCCAGCCGGCCTAACCCACTTGGTGAGCTCCAGTCAAGTAAAACCTGACTCAAAAAATAAAATTAAATTAAATTAAAAAAGCAAAAACAGAACAACAACAAAAAATATGAATAATGCCTGGGAAATGACACTGGTGGTTGTCCACTGACCTACACACACACACACACACACACACACACACACACACATACATACACACACACACACACCCCAAAAAGTTAGAGTGGTGTAAACTTACTTACTAAAAAAATGACAGGTTTTTACTTAAAAACAGATATTAGAACGTAAGAAGCTGAGACGACCTAAACATCGATTCTTTCCAACATCTAGAGACTGAGTATTAAAACATTATCAGTCTGGGGCTAGAGAGATGGCTCAGCAGTTCAGAGCATTGACTGCTCAACAACCACATAGTAGCTCACAATCGTCTGTAATGGAATCTGATGCCCTCTTCTGGTGTGTGTGAAGACAGCTACAGTGTATTCATATACATAAAATAAATAAATCTAAAAGACAAACAAACAAAAACCATATTAGACCTTGTTTTTTACTAAAAGGAAAAAGGGTCTTTAGTCCCTGGCATCTCTAAACAGCCACTGCGTGTGTCTAAAGAGCTGGCTCAGTGGTTAAGAGCAATCATTTCTCTTACAAAGGTTCTAAGCACCCACAGGACAGTTCACAACCATGTGTAGCTTCAGTTGCTTTGATATCCTGACTTTCTATCTTGATATACTGCAAAAGTTGAAATAAGTCCTTTCCTCCCCAAATTTATTTTGGTCCTGGTGTTTGTTACAATAATAGAAACCTAACTAAGATATACAAAGAACATATGGTATTAATAAATGATGCAACTGAAGTTGCATCTCCAAGTATTTCCATAATGTATGTGTATCTCCATAACTTTAATATAAGTGTAAAGACATAAATATGAGAGACAATTTTGGCATCTTCTTACCATGAACTCAGGAGACCACCATGGGGCCATGCCCTTGGCTTTGGAGGATACTACAGACATTGTTCTTCTAGTGTGGTTAGAAAGGAGGAGTGGGACCATGGACCTTGCAGGATACTATGGGCAAGGGCTCCCAGGTACAAGTGTAGGGGCAGCTATAAAAGCAGGGCCTTGGAAACCTCAGAAGTCTCTCTTATTGCCATTATTAGTACAATTCTCCCCACCCCTGAAGGCTTTTGCAATCTTAATATTAACTGTCTTTCCACCTATCACAACATTTTAACTACCTTTCTTCCCCCACAGCATCCTCATCCTTTTGAGCCTCTCTAAGGTAATTAAAAGAACCTGAGTTTACTCTTTCACTAGCCTAATCTCTGCTTCCTGAATTGAGTTGTTGCAGATCAAAACCCCCCAGGTTCCCCAGAATTTTAGACTTCATCTAATCGAGGTCATTAACAAGGTTTGGGGCGTGTAGGGGGAGACCTCCTACAATGAGAGTTCACAAAGGACAGATGCACGTCTGGCTCCTGGCTGTGTGCCTAGTGTCCAGTACAGATCTAAGTACAGTGTGGAAATGGGTTAGATTCATGAGAACAGGAGCCTCAACCATCATTGTTTCTAAGTGTCCCTTGTACAGATGGAGATTTGAAGGGCAGGGAGAAACCAACCCAAATTCACACATTCAGTAAAGGTGAAAAATAAAGTCAGGGGCTCCCGGTATTACACCCAGAGTTGCTGTTTGCTGACACTCTGGACTCAGGATTCTATGGCACAGCCCGAGGTCTCTGTATTGGTGGTCTTCCTTCTGTTCACAAGCTCTTGGTCATGTGTGATGGCAGCATTCTGTTAGCCCAGCTGGCCTGCGTACTTGTTAGCTGTAGCTGTCTTTACTACTTTGTGGGTTCGGACCACACACTTCTCCATCCTTCCTACCATCTAACACTAGATAAGAGAGGGAAAAGGATAGAGGGGAAAGAGGGTGGTGTTATCATTAGACTACCTCCTACTGATTAAGGGTATCCAGTTCCTTGGGGCAAGTTTGATCTTTGCCAGCAGGATATCTAATTTCTTTTTGTTGTTGTTTCTTCCTTGTACATTACTAGATATGCTAGTAGGTTGTGACCACTGAGGTCTATCAATGTGGAGAGTATCTCCATGGGCTTTGCCAGTTTTCTCTGGTATAAAGAGGCTGCATTTTGAAGTCAACTATGTGTTGTGGGGGCAGTAGGAAGCTGGGCCTGAGAGCAAGCATGAACTGAACTCAGAACACAATCCAGAGTTGTCACCAACCTGCTTTAACTCCTTAGGATCAGAAGTAGCAGACTGGATGGGGTGGTCCATGCCTTTAACCCCAGCATTTGGAAGCAGAGAAAGATGAACCTCTGTAAACACAAGGCCCACCTGCTCTACAAAGGGAGTTCCAGTACAGCCAGGCTATGCAGAAAGAACCCCTATCTCAAAAAAAAAAAAAAAAAAAAAAAAAGGAAAGAAAGAAAGAAAAAGAAAAAGTAGCAGCATCTCACATCCACAAGCAAGCCCAAGCCAGCTTCTAGCAACCAATACGGTCTCAGTACTTCTAAGAGGAGGAACCTGTCCCCAGTACTTGCCTAAAAGCTATCAGCCAATGAGGCCACCTTGAGGGTCCCTATGGAATAAAGAGTGAGCTAGTACAGAACCTTAGAAAGGCACTCAGTGTATACCTCCTCCTGATGCCACCCGAGGCTCTTGACAAGAGCAAGTGACACCAGTACTCATGAATTTCTATCTTGAGGAGCCCAAGTCCAAAGTGGAGAAACAGTTTTTTCTTGTTGGCACACTTTTAAGGCTGTGTTCGAAGTTTCCGAGCATGTCAAGAAATCCTTCCAGAGAGGAGGGAGTACTCCCCAGAGATGGCAGTGTGTCAAGTGGCTTGACGGTGGCCTGGGAACATGATTGCAAAGCAGCTGAGGACCTTTACCCCTCAAGAGTGTGGCTTCCACGAATGCTCTATGGGAATCCCAGGACGGTGTGGACTGCAGCCCTGTAGAAAGTCACACCAGTTCTCCGCTGCAGAACCACCCCAGGCGGGCCCTGTTACCTTGTTCACAGAGAGGACACAGGGGAAGAATAGCATCCCTGGGGCAGGGCCTGAGAAGGAGCCTGAGCTGAAGCTGGTGCTAAGGAAAAGAGCCAGCCACGATGGAGGCCAGGTTGTGCTCAGCTGCACTTCTGTCCACACTGTCTGCTTTTCCCTTGCAGTAGCTCTGTGCAGTGCATATGACAGCTGTCTCTGAGAGGACACGTGACCGACTGAGGCAATCGATAGGTGATAGCAGATAGGCAATTGATAGATGCAGACCTAACCTGCGACCTGCCGAGTCCGGCTTTTTATCCATTCTAAAGATGGAAGCCTTTGAAAAGAAGGCAGGGGTTGGAAGTAGGCTGAACTGCTTAGGAAAAACCTGGGCCAGGGCCAGGAACTGGGCTCTTCCTGAGCCCAGCACGGGGCAGATGAGCTGGTGATGACTCAAAGACACCCTGTCTCCAGGAACAGGATGCGAGCTCTCCAGGGAAGAGAAGTCGGGAATGCTCAGGACCTACCAGGCATTCCAGAGGCTTCTCTCACAGAGCCTGTACAAGCTCAGGCCTGACAGGAACCATGTCTTATCACAGTTTATCCCAGGCCCTCCACTCCTCTTCCCAGTGTCCTGCCATGAGGGAGTCCCCACAGCACAAGCCGGATGGTGTGTGAGGAAGACCCCGTCATCCCCACCCCCAAGGGATGTTCTCAGCCCAAGTGACTCCAAGAGCTATCTATCAGAAGACCTGTCTTGGGTCAGACATGTCTCTATCCTGTCCTGCTCTCCGATACAAGAAGCAGATGCCTCACTGTAATCTCCAAGCAGGCTCACTCATGAACAGAACCACTAGCTGCTTTTCTTCACACAAAGAGAAATCTGGTAATTCCTTTGTGGCTGAGTTCATTGGGTTCCAGCACCACACCCCCCTCCTACCCCCACCCCCCACCCCCGCCTCCAGGAACACCCCTGGGAACAAGAGAAATGATAAACTAGGAGAGATTAAGCTGGAAGGAAACTGAGTCCCCACCATGAGTCATGAGGACAAAGGACACGTTGGCAAACAGATGAAAACCCTGTGATAAAGACCAGTTGTAAAAGCAGAGCCTAACCTAATGCTGAGGAAACTGGTGACTCAAAGCATAATGTATGCATCACCCCCACGCCCGCCCGCCCGCCCTCCTTTTCTCTTTTGACTTAAAAAAAAATTGACAAAACAACATATCCTGTGAGGGGGAGTTCCCAGGGAGAGCTTAGAGGGAAGGGGAACTCGAAGCAGATTTATATTCAGTCAGAGTGTACAGTTTGTTCTGTGATGCATTTCCATAATGGCATCAGAATTGCCCTGTCCTGTCTCAAGAAAGCAGCTATGACCTGCCAATTCACATCTCAGCGTGGATAAAGTTGTTCCCCAGCAATGTCCCAGGGAAGGGGGATGGGGCTTCACGTAAGAGCCTTAGGGGTAAAACCAGATGTCAGATTTGGTGGCAAGCACCTTTAACTTGCTGAGCCATCTCCTCTCTCCCCAGCCAGAGATACCTCGTGACAAATGTGTATTAATCTACAATCCTGTCAGTAAAGTTTCAGTTAGTAATAATACATTAGTAACAGCTCCGTTTAAGCAAGGGTTTTACCCTATAGGAGTCAGTCAATCATTTAATTTTCCATTCTACATTTTTTTTTAAAAAAGGAAGGAAGAAAAGAAAGAAGAGAAAAAAGAGTTAGAAAAGTGTTAAGTGTAAAAGTTTGAAGAATTAAAAATTATTTAAAACTTTTTTTTTTTTTAGAAAAATCTTGATATAGCAAAAAGGAAAAAAACTGGTTTGAACATTCTCTCCATAAAGGTGTTGATTATAGAACATTCGACTGGTTTAGACAAATGCATGCATCCCCACCTTACCCTTGCTGGCCTCCCAGCAAACATGTGAGCAGAAGGTCAGTCTGCTTCACCCCCCTGTGATCGATTCTGGGGAGAGCTGTTTGTTCTCGCTTGTACCTCTTAAATGTTGGTTTACTTAAGTGAAGGTGAGCCTCAGTGAGCAGCAGCTCCCAGGGACATCCTGCAGGCCTCTGGAGCCCAGACCAAGAGCCCCTGTTTATACAATCTGTGATTACTCTGCAGGAAACTGCAGCATCAAAAGACTGTAAAGAGCCTGGCGGAAGGCAGACGCGGGTCACACTTTGGGATTTGCTGTTCACTTCTCCTCCCTGCTGTCCGAGAATGGCCCACCACCATGAGTATCAGATGCAGTTTTGCCCTAGACAGACTCCCAGACTGGGAGCAGATCCTGAGTTCTGTTCCCAAAGTGACTAGTCCAGGCAAGTGGGTCTGTGTCTTGTGTACTAGCAAAGTGCTGTTGACTCAAAAATGCTTAATCAATGAGACCATGAATTTGAAGTTGCACTTGGAACACCTTGGACTTACCTTGTGTCAAAGGCGAAGGCAGCATGCTAGCGTGGCTTTCTAAGGCTCTCCGACAGGTGAGTAAGCTCTCTGTTTGCTCTTGGAGACCCCCATGCTCTCTCCATCCATCCACAACTGACTCCCACTTGGACAATTCTGTTTCCAATTTCCAGTAGGAAAGGAAATGCTTGCATTTGACCTCTTGGCTGGAGAGTGTGGCTTGATTTTAGGAGGTGAATTAATTGCAGAGTAAAAATGTATCATCCAGAACTAGGCGGCATCAAGGGTATAAGAACATTTTAACCTGACATTTTAACAAGACTTGGGAGAAAGTTGAGCAGGGTAGCCCTGGGAAAGAAGATTGGATTTCTTATCCCCTGACTTCTCCAACTGTAATAGGGATAGTTGGGTGTTCCACGAAAGTTCTAGAATTGAAATAGGCAAATACCTGCAAAGCATTTACAATAAGAACATGGTATTGATGGGTGATATTAAAGGGATAGCCTCTGCTTCAGAAACACCAAATGGAACTAGAGAGATAGCTTAGTCAAGTGTTTGCCTTGCAAGCCTGAGGCTCCCCAGACCCCACAGGTTTGAAACAGCAGGTGGTATTCATTTCAATCCCAGGGCTGAGAAAGAAGGAGCTTGCTGATCCCTGGGGCTTTCTGGCCTACACTGCTTTACAAGTTCAAGGACCATGAGAGTAATGAACTGGGGAAAAAAGGAGTTAATAACTGAGAAATGACAGCTAAGGGTTTTCTCTGGATTCTACACACACATGTACTCATGCAAACATATGCATATGCACATGAGAGAGAAATTTACTAAGTAACTTTGATGGCTAGTGAGCCTATCAGGGCAGAAAAGCTTTCTGATTGGCCAGACCCATGAATAGGGAAACCAAGGAAAGATTAGCTATCACAGTACTTGTGCAAGAGTTGAGCTGCCTCAGAAGGGTGAGGCCCGCATTGCAGAGGACCCATAGGAGAAACCCCTGTGCATCTCTAGCATCTGAGTGTTACAGCAGACTCAGAACAGTGGGAAAGGACAGTGAATTAGCTATTTTCCTTATTACTACGATAAAATAGCAGACAAAAGCCACCTGAAGAAGGAAGGGTTGATTTGGGTTCGTGGTTGAAAATAAAGTTCATGGCAGCAGGGAGCCTTCTGGGAGCATGTTGTCCTCAGGAAACAGAGGGAGGAGGATGCCATTGCTGAGTTTGATTTCTCTTTAGTCTGAGACTCCAGTCAATGCAATGGGACTACTCACACTTAGAGTGTGTCTTTCCATCTTGATTAACCCAATGTAGAAAATTCCTCAAAGACACGCCCAAAGATTTGTCTTCAAGGTGACTCTAGAGCCTGTCCCGATGGCTATCAGCATAAACAAATGCAGACAGAAATAGCCATTTACTCAATGCTAAATGCTCTCAAGTCGGTGGCGGTTTTGGGTACTTTGTTGATTTTATTTACCTCCAAGCTCAGTTGTTCAGGCCCTCTTTGAAGACAAGTATATAGCAGACAATATCCATCCTAGAATGAATGTGCAAATGATGGCTTCATTCATTAGACGTTCATCTCTGCACCAAATACCCAACAGTGACTGTTTAACAGAGGAATAATTTACTTTGTTCCATGATTTCAGAGGCATCATTCCATGGTAGGCTGGATCCATTGCTATGTGATGAAGTGGTAAGGTAGGATGACAGGGCATGATAGAGCAAGACTCCTCGCCTCATCCTAATCATAGCCAAGATGCAAAGACCAGTTCAAAAATGTCCCAGTTACCTACCTCCAACTAGGCCTCGTCATGTCTCAATGATGCCACCAAATCATAACTCCCTTGGTGGCCTAATCCATTAACAAAGTCAGAGCCCTCATGATCCAATTTCTTTTAAGCCTTTATCACATGATCCTTTGGGCCTATCTTATATCCAAGACATAACAACGACCTTCTTTTTTTTCTGATAAGACAGTGCTATGGTTTGAATGTGAAATGTCCCCACAGTAGTCCCCAGCCGTTATGCTGTCTGGGAAGCTTGTGGAACCTCTAGAAGGTGGAGACTCACAGAAGACAAAATGGGCCCCTGAGGAAGGCCCTGTAGGTTTAGTATCCCAGCCCTACTTGTGTTCACTCTTAGCTCCCGACTGGGTATATGAAGTGACTGATGCCAAGTCTTCCTCTCCCTGATGGAATAATCACCTTGAGCTGTCATCCAGAATAAGCCCTTCCTCCCTTAGGATTCTTGGCATTTATTTGATGACAGCAAGGAGGAAAGTAGCCAAAGAGTATGAGGGATGTCTAGGAGCATCAATCTCTTCCTCACACTTGGGTGAGGATATGGAAGCCTAGAAGGAGGAAGCACGCCTCCCAAGTACCATAGGTCATGAACACTAACACCCACAAGCATAGGGTAGAGAACCCAAAGACTCCTATGATCCTCTCTCCTGAAGTTCTCCATTGGGCCGACTCCCAGCTTGCAGACGCTCTACCAAGCTGATTAATCCTCCAGCCCCTGAGCTCCAAAAGCATGCCTCAGGGTCATTTCCACCCCAGTCACAAGATTCTAAGAAACATAACTGTGTACTCCTGGTATTTTAGCAGAGGCCTACACATAAGAGGAGGCAGAGTTATGCCTCCTTCCCACCCCAACCCCTACTTGCATTGAGCATATTGTCTGCTCGTGGCCAGCATGCTGACTCTAAGGGGTATTTTAGAGTCACGTGGTCATTAGTCATGACTGACATTTTTACTAGTACCAAAAAGTAGATAACAGCAGGATTTCCTAGTTGGTGTGGCTTACTCTCAAGATTGGCAATCAGCCCTGTCTTAAGTGATTCGCTTTATTCCCCCGCTGCTATGGGATGCCAGCCACTCCTCCTCGTAACATGGGGCCAAAAAAGCACAAGATTCCCAGGACCCAGTCAGGCATTAGGAATACCCAGGTGTCACTCATGGCAAGCTCTCTTCTAAAGTTGTCACAGCAGTTGTAGTGTGGTGGGGGTTTCCACATTATCACCCTTTGTGGTTACATGAGTGACTTTGGTCAGTGGTTTGTGTCACTGAGAAGCTTTTTTTTTTTTTTTTCACTTTGTTGACATTGCACTTGAGTGGGCGCAACACTGTTTTGTCTAGGAAAAAGGGAGAGAAGAGTTAATATTAAACAGCAGCATTTTATACGTAACACCCTCAAGCTAACTCCAGAAGCAGCGATGTTTAAGTAAAGCACACACTTGATTCTCTAAGCTTCCTCACCCGCTGACTTAGTGCGTTCCTGAAGTTGATTTGAGTCAGGGGCTTTAAAGCTGTCACTGAAAAAGCCTTTCTTGTAAAACACTTTAAGATCTTTTTAAGAAGGATAATTGGAGTTATTTTCCAACATGAAGTGGTTTTATGCAATTTCAAAACCATTTTCATTTAAATGTCAAGTGACACCTCTTCTTTGCTATGGAAGACTGAGGTATATGCACGGAACTGGGTGGGTGCCTGGGTACTGGTGGTTTACCCTCGTGGTCCGTGGCCATCTTTTCTTTGAGACTAGAACTAGGAAATCAGAGATGCTTCATAATAGATTTGAAATAAAGTGAAGATGCAAACAATTACCCAGAACATCAGGTCAGCAGATGAGCACCTCTGCAGACGTCCTGTCACAGTGCTTCCAGTCTGAGAAAGGTAACCTTTCTGTCCCTAGAGCCATTCACTCTACTTTAGACCCCACTTTTCCTTCAGAACACCAGGTTTGGGGTTCCCTGTCACTTTCTTCACCTGTACTATTTTGTCCCATCTTTTCCCATGTATTCATTACTTCTTTTACATTGGTAAATATGCCTTGACCTCTCCAGCCTTTAAAAAGATAACTCCCTCTGCCTGCCTTTGATTCATCCACCCAGCCTATCTCCCTTCAAGTTTAGTCAGAACTTTCTCTTTCATCTTGTAGTCAAGGTACATAGACACATCCCAACCCATTCCTTACCCAATCCTGTGCCTCCTCTCCACACCCCTTCCTTTCTCACAAGGAAAGGACCTGTCTTAAGAAGCCTCATGCTTTCTTCTCAGCCCACTGCCTTCTTGACCCGTGGCTCTAGTTCTATCCTCCTCTTGAAGAGACCCATTTTGGACTTCCATGGTGATCTCTTTCCCAGCATCTTCAGCTTCTTACACAGCTTCAGACTCTCTCTACAGGCTTCTCCCCTCCTTCTTCTAAGTGTGGATGAACAGTTGGGTAACTGGTACTCAGTCTTTCTGTCTGCATTCTGTACCTGTGTTCTGAGGTCTATCTCCTACTGCTCTAAACTCCAAAAGGAATCATCCCTGTCATACTGCCCATTGCGCAGTCCTCCAGTAATGGTCCATCATCTTCCAATTCAGGCTGGCTAGCCTGAGCTCCAGGCCCCTGTGGGTACCTGTCATTCCCAACTGTTCACTTGCCCTTCTTTGGCCAACAGAAACATCTTTCATTGTCTACATTTGGTTTGAGTTCCAAAGTTTCCTCTTTCAGACTCTCTAGGATATGCCAGTATTCCTTCCAATCCTCCTCCAGATTCACATGGATTCACGCATGGGTTGTTTCAACAGTCAATTTAATAGTTTTCCAGAAATTTCTGGCCACCAATTTATCTTACAAAGGTGTTAGAGCAGTCTTCAGACTCATCCACTCCTCAATTTTCTTTGCTACTACCAACTTGGTACTCTTTCTAAAGCAAGGTTTAGGGCTCAACAGTGTTGTGCCCACTCACCCCTTGTACTAGCTGGTTTTGTGTCAACTTGACACAAAGAAGAAGGAGCCTCAGTTGAGAGAATGCTTCCGTGAGATCCAGCTGCAAGGCATTTTCTCAATTAGTAATCGGTGGAGAAGGACTCAGCTCATTGTGAGTGATGCCATCTTCGGGCTGGTAGTCCTGGGTTCTATAAGAAAGCAGCTTAAGCAAGCTATGTGGAACAAAGCCAGTAAGCAACACCCCTCCTTGACCTCTCCATCAGCTACCATCTCCAGGTTCCAGTCCTGCTTGAGTGTCTGTCCTGGATGAACAGCAATGTGGAAATGTAGGCTAAATAAACCCTTTCCTCTAACTTGTTCTTTGGTCATGCAAAGCTGTTTGGATTGGATTCAATTTTAAGCTGCACTTAACCTGCTAAAGGAGCAGACTTAGGTCTCTGCTGTTTAGTTAAAAGAGTACAACCTTCCTATGGCACTAACTATGATTCCCCAGTACATACTTAGTCAGATTTCCAGAAATTTTCTAGGCCTGTTCCTCCACTTCTCAGAGGCTCCCTTCCCCTCCCTCACCATCCCTTATGGGCAGGCCATGTTTGTTACCACCAATACAGGCAGTATAGTGAGGAGCCAGTGACTCATGTTTGCTCCCCAGATGTCTTTTACTAGTGGTCTTATCTCTCAGTGTGTTGTTCGAGCCAGATGAAGGTACAGGCTGTGCTATGGATGTCTCATGATTACTTCCAATGCAGTGCTGTGCATCAAAGACTTGATGAATTGTTTAGATATCTTAGCCTTCATTTCCAAGTACTCAAGACAATCTAGCCCACTGTTTTATGGCTGAACCTTTGTCTTTGAGTCACTACAGAATGGCCAAAACATGAGTAGGTAGTCTAGAAATGACTAGAATTTAAGCAACAGGAGGCTTCTGCTCCCAGCTCTCCACCAGATCTGAATAGTACTATGAAACTCCTTGCAGTCACACTTGTTTCCCCACAATGTCATTACCACCATAGAGCTGTCAGATGTCCTTTTCCCTCCAAGCAACAGGCTTCAAGCTAGACTGAGAACAGAAGATGTCAGCAGCATCTCCCATCTGGGGACTTCTCCAAAATGCCTAGGTATTTACATGTCTCTGAGAAATAAGGCATGCTTTATCGAGAGTGTATTCATTTTCAAATAGCCAGTGTTAGTGATGGAGAATAGAGATCAGTTGATAGAGGGCTTGCCTAGCATGTGCAAAGCCCTCTCTGGCTTCAATTTATATGATTTCATAAAAACAGATGTGATGGTTGGTGCATGCCTGTAATCCCAGGACTGAGGCAGATGCCAGAGGATTCTGAGGTGAAGGTCATCATTGACTAAATATGGAGATAAAGGACATTTTAGATTATATGAGACCATGTTTTGATGCAAAAACAAAAGGAAGAAAATGAAAAACAAAACCACAAAACCCAGAATTTTAAGAATGTACAGTTTACTCACCCAATGAAGTCAATATGAATTCCTCCAGCTACCCACATGCCATGCCCCCAACACACACACACACACACACACACACACACACACACACACACACGAAGCTGCTCTCAGTGAGTCTACATTAAGGTTAACATTAGTTCCTGCCTCCCAGAGTGCTAAGAGAAGTATGTATGAGCAGAGTTAGCACAAAGTAAGAATCAATAAATGCCCAATCCGGTTTCAATTACACACTTATTACTAGTCGTTTCATTTGCCTGCTGCAGATCATCTGGGAATTAAGCAGAAGAAGGCTAGCAAAAAGATTTGATGGCTGGTTGACATCAGCCACTCAAGGTGGGATTCTCAAGATCCCCTACAATAGTGTCCCTATTGCTTGAGCTCGGATGGGTGATACCACACTTTGGGCATGCTCCCGGAAGGGTTCTGTACCATCATAGCTGCTCTAGATCTACAGATGTGATGAATATGTCTAAAGGGGAAAGTGGAAGGGATGACATCATGTGAGTACATGGTTAGAGGGGGAATTTCCCACAAGGATTGCCTGTGCATATCTCTTTACACAGCCTTGATTAGGTTCCATTCTAGCATTGGGAGCTTTCACAAGGAGGAGAGAAGAAAGTCACCTGAGATCTCAAGACTCTATTGCATTTTGTGAAGGGAAAAACAGGCATTTACATGGCACCACTGGGTCCTATTCCTTTCTATGTCAAAGTCCACAGTTAAATTATGTGTCTACCTATTTCTGCCTCAGCACAGAGATTTTTGACATCCTGAGGAGCCTGGGGTTCCAGCCATGGTTTTGTTTGTTATTTGTGTAGAAATTCCATACCCGTTCCAACTCAAATAAAGCAAACTTGCTCTTCATTAGGCAGGTTCACACAGATTGGGTCAGATGCTTTGCTGAGACCCACCATGGACAGGCAGGGAGGCTTGCCTCACAAACTGCTGGGTTTGCAGGATCTCACGGAGGGGAAGCAAGCCCCCTCTCCCCTGTGCTGCAAGAACTGCTTACATTGTACTTAATTTTGCCTCATTTTTGCCTTGATTTTGAAAGTCTTTGGGGAATTTCAATGGAAAGCAAGCAAGAACATTTAGTGTTTACTGCTGACCCAGAAATACAACTCACTCCCCTGCTTTGTAAAAATCCTTAGGAGTCAAAGCCAGTGTTTACCAAATAGGTAAGGGGGGCGTCTTTAAAAAAAACATCAAGGGTATTTTAGAGTATGTTTTTACAACTTGACAAAGTCTGTGGAGAAAACAAGGGCTTAAAACTTAAAAGTGTTAGGAACAGCTGCCAATTGAAAATAAATCATAAATGAAGATAAATCGCCTCTGAGCATATCATGTACAACAATAGGAAAATATTATCAGAATTGTAAAAATCTGATTTGCATGCATCTTTTTCCCCCAAAACCATAGCTTTCCAAGTGTAAATTGAAACAAGCAGAGAGAAACTTGTGTGATGGAGTAAAATCAGCCTGAGATTCCAAACGTGTGTGTCAGGAGACAGTGATTGGATGGGAAAAACAGAAACAAATAAACTTTGATTTCCCCTCACTAACTTTTTCTTTTCCATGGAGAATTCCAAATGGTGTTTATAAATCAATTAGCCACTAAAACCCCAGAGAATGTAGCAGTAAGATAGTAATGATCCTACTAACAGTCTAGCAATGGCCATGCAAGTGTTCTCCATGCACACATTCTATTCCCATTTTCTCGATAGGGACAGTAGGCACAATACACACCAAATTCGCTCCCAAGCTACACAGTCCTTGCACCACAAAGACACCATTCAAACTTCATTCACACTGAAGTTATGGTACTGCCTACCTTTGTGTAGCCTCCTCAGGCTTCCCAGGCTAGCCAGTGTTGAGCATGGGTACATGGCATTGGAGCATCTTCGAAATAACTCCACTAAATATTGGCATCATGTTGGTGATGGAAAAAGAACTGGCGCCCAAGATAGAGATTCTTCCAGGCTCACTGCTAGTCATGTGATCTAAGAGACTAGAAGAAAGCATTGATTGAATGACGTTTTTACAAGAACACACTCTGGTTAGGATTATTCCATTTGAGGTATAATTGATATCACATAAAAATAGCCAGCTTAAAATATACAATCTCAGTGTGTTTTGGTATATTCACAGTGTATTATAATGACTACTACAACCCAATTTACTTTCTACCTCCTTCCAAAACCACCAAAAGAGCCCACCAAGTAAGTTACTTTCTAGTCCCTACCTTCATCTGTCCAAAGCTCTGTTAGGCCCTCATCAGTTTGTAACGATGGATTTCACTTTTATTTTTTATTTATTTTAGTGTGATGTATTTACACATACATACATATATATATGTATATGTCATATATACATATATACATACACATATACTTACACATACACACACACATGACATGTACATGTATATGTACACGTGAAGGCCATAGGTCACTGTTGGGTATCTTCCTCTGTCACTCTCTTCCTTACTTTTAAAAAGGACTTACTTATTTTTACGTTGTATGTATGGATATTCTGACTACTGTATGTCTGTGCCTAGTACTCTCAGAGTCTAGAAGGCATTGGCTCCCTTGGAACTAGAGTTATAGGTGGCCCTGGGCTCTCATGTAGGTGCTAGGAATTGAACCTGAGTCTTCTAGAAGAGCAGCCAGTGTTCTTCACCACTGAGCCATCTATCCAGCTTTTCTATTTTATCTTTTGAGACAAAATCTCTCGCCAAACTGGAAGCTCACTCATTGGTTAGGCTAGCTATCCAGCGAGTACCTCCAGTCCTCCTGTCTCCAAATTCCAGGTGCTGGGATTACAGGCACACACTGTCATGTCCAGCGTTATAGTTGCATGCCAGTGATCTGAGCCTAAGACCTTAGAGCTGCATAAGCTCTTCGCATACTAAGCCATCCCCTTCTCAGCCTGGATTTGTCTATTTTTGTTCTATAAATAGAATTGTGAATCCTTTTCTATATGGCTTCTCTCACTGTCCGTGCCTGTTCAAGGTCATCTATATTGTAGCACATGTCAGAATTCTAGCTAGCATCATGTTTTTATCACTGAATAACATGGATCCTGATCGGGTATAATTACTAGTTACTGAACAATATTCTGGGGCTACTCTAAATTTAATTACAAGGAGTTTGGTGAACCCACATGAGCGAACATGCAAGGTCTAATACCTCACCTGGTGCCCAGTGGTCGCACAGATTACATAGTAGCATTGACAGCAGTGGGCAAAGCTCTTAAGGGACTTTGTGGAGCTTTCAAATACTGCAGATGTTCATGACCTGACCTCCAGGCCAGTGCTCCTGCTCTCAGCTTCCATCTTCAACCTCTGCAAGGCCATTCACTCATGGATTTCTGGCTTCAATTCTTTCAGCTCTTGAATATGTAGTTTTTGCTGCAGGCTCTCATGCATTCTTCTCCCTGCCTGGAAAATTCTACTTTCCCACTGCTGTGTGCTCCTTCTCACCCTCTAGGTCTCAGGCTAAATGCTGAGAGAGCACAACTGACCACCTGTCTAAACTAGGTGCAGCCAATCCCTTGTTCTCTCCCAGGACTCCCCTTGTTCCCATTAGACACATTTTATAATTTAGAATTAGGAATTGCATCCTAATGTGTGTTTATGAATTATTCATTGTTCTCCTCTGTTTCTCTCAATAGCTAGAGCAGGCATCTATTCTGTTTTGTCTGTTCCCCCATTAGGACTTAAGAACCCAGCACATTTGGAGCCAGTCACTACCCACAGGACTACCTTTATACTCTTGGCCAAAGTTTGGCTTCCTGGGGGGAGGGGAGAAGGACAAGTGCTACTTCTGATCAATAGTGTTGGTGGGCCCCCTAGCAACTTCTTAGATGTGCCCATCCTTGGGCCTCACCCAGGAATGCTGGTGTTAGAGGTCAGAAGTCTGATGTTAAGAAGCACTCCAGGGGATTCTGCTGCTGGCTAGAAGCTGAAGAACATCAATGTTGGAAACATCCCTAACTCCACTCATACCTCTGGCACTAGACCCTCCCACTAGGTTGAGTCCTTTAATCTAAAACATGATCCAGAGAGGTTGGAAGAGGTTCCTGAGCCACAGGGTGATAACAAAATCTAAAGTGTCACCTAGACCTAGAAGAGATCATGAAAGTTTCATTAATTGAGAAAACAGAATGACTGTTGATTCAGAAATCCCGTACCTGAGTGTATATCCAAAGGAAATGGAATTTTAATATCAGAGAGATATCTGCAATCTATGTTCACTGTAGTAATCAGGGTGGGCAACACCAACCCAAGTATCTGCCAACTATGGATTGATAGAAAACTCAATCTCTCTCTCTCTCTCTCTCTCTCTCTCTCTCTCTCTCTCTCTCTCTCTGTGTGTGTGTGTGTGTGTGTGTGTGTGTGTGTGTGTACATGTTATAACATTATGGATGAAACTAGAGGATATGATGTTAGTATAACATGCCGGTCCTAGAAAATACCAAATGATCCTGATTTTATATGGAACCTAAAAGCTAGAGTTCATCAGAGTAGGAGGTGCTTGGCATCAGAGAGCACTGGCCTGGACAAGGTGACCTGAGGAAAGTGATGCCTATGTACATGGGACACACACCTCATGCTCCTTTCCTGGCCCTTCATTTTCTCACCTTCTGTGACTTCTTTGGTCAGTGCCACCTCCTCCCATGTCTGTCAGGCCTGAGTCACATGATACCCTGCCTCTATTTCCCACCCACCCTGTGATGTCTGATTACTATGGCATTGTCATTGTAGGTAGACAGGCTTCTTCTGCTGTGAGCTAGCGATCCAAACCACCCACCATCATCTACTTGGCTTGAGTCTGCCACACCTAACAGTCTGGTGACACTTTCTCTCTTTGGAGTTGGTCCTGTTTTTTAGGATTACCAACTGATACTCTTCTTGCATCTCCCTTGGCATTCTCTATATAATTGGAGGGATGCAGAAATCTAGAGTGTGGAGTTTGACCATCCAGATGGGCCAACAAAATCAGAGATAATTTGTGTCTGCTTCTCCCCAGGCCCAGACAAACCACGAATCTTTGTTCTCTCCCAAGTTGGTTTTCATTTCTTCCACTGTGCCTAAGTTGCCATTTGGTGTGAAGGAGACTCTCAGGAAATAATAAAGGAGGCATATTGCTCAATTACAAATGGCATGACCAATTTGTCACATGAGTCTGTGACGTCACACGAGCTGCCAGATCATGTGACTCCCAAGCAAATGCCTATAAAAATGACAGGTGTTACCAGATGTTATCTGAGTTTGTATGCCTGAGGACGAATTTCTAAGCAGAAAAAAGTAATCGCTGAACTTCTCTGACTGCATAAATAATGTTTTTGTTGTTTTTATCAACATATGTAATATTATCGTAAGTGCTATTACTGTGTGAAATTGTAAATGGACCTGAGCTATTTATACAAGACATGGAAGAAACAGTAGCAAAAGGGAAATGATTCACAGCCTGGTTCCTTTCTGGCATATTTCCTTCCTGTTACTTTTCTATAACAGCAATTTTGTGACTAGTGGTTTCCTCAGTATAGAGTCTGGGCATGCCAGCCTGCTCATGGGCTCTGCTTAATGTGTGTCCCCTGCCTTTTGTGACTGTCCCCAGGAAGGAAAACTGTAGCTACTTTTTACTGTAGCTAATTTTTTACAAGAGAAAATTATGTTATTTTAAGTCTTTCTTTTCTGTGTATGTGTATGTGTATGTGTGTGTGTGTGTGTGTGTGTGTGTGTGTGTGTGTGTGTGAGAGAGAGAGAGAGAGAGAGAGAGAGAGAGAGAGAGAGAGAATGTGTGTGTGAGAGCTTGGGTGCATGAATGTGTGTGTGCTACTAAGAGAGTTCAGAGAGAGTATTAGATCCCTGGAGCTGGAGTTACAGGCATTGTGACTGGGAACCAAACTTGGGTCCTCTGCAAGAACAAACAGTGTTGCTCTTAATGACAAACTCTTCTCTCCAGCTCTAGCTCCAAGTTTCTCTATAGTAACACAAGAGTGTAATTAACTTATGTTCCTGGTATACATATCTGAACAGTGATATATTGCCCTTCCTTAATCACTTCCTGTTTCATCTCCTTTGTAGAAGCTTCTGTGATATGAGGTGTGGACCATAGTGCTGTAAAATGCCAAGTAGGGCGTGGAGATGGCAGTTGTCAGTCATTTTGCCATCTGTTACTGCTCCTTTCCAACATGTGGGGGACTTGCTCAGATTTGGCTGGACAGAGCTCCCCTCATGTAATTTATAAGTGTTCAATAACCTGTACATACTCCTTCCTCCCTTTGAATGTTGAAGTACCTGGGCCAGGGAGGGGACTTCATAGTTCACATAAAGCCCTTAAACGTGCATTAAAACCAGCTTGAAAAACGCCTCCTCTTCAAACAAGTACCAATTGCCTCAAAGTCTACAGCATCCCCAGACCTGTGTACTTTCTCTCCTTCACTGCTCTGGCCCACACCTACTCTCACACCATGACAGCCCCATGTGGAGCACAATCCTTTGGATTTTATCCCCTTCCTTAGCCCTTTCCCTAAGTACTTTGCTCTGGAAGAATATTTTTCTAGTCCTCTGATTTATCATGCAGTCAGAAGGCCAAGGTCACATTAATACAGAGAAAAGAGGGAACACAGGCATGCTGGGAAATTTGGCTTGACTCATTCAGCTTTTTTGTGTAGATAGCAATTTCCAGGCAGGATGAATGTAAAGTCCCCCCTGAGAGTCATGGGAAAGGACTCCTACGAGCAAGCATTTCATTTAGTAGCAGTGTAGGAACTGAATTCTCAGAGTGTAAAAAAAATGCGCCACTAGAAACAGGATTCTCAGTGATCTGGTTTCACTCTAGTAGGCTAAAGACTTAGGAAGAGGATGTTTTCTATTTAAGTATTTAAAAACATATGCTTACAAAAAAACACTAAATATCTTAGGGTTTCATTAAGATGAAATCCTTCTATTCGAGGGATGTTCAAAGTTCTCTCTTGACAATCTGCTTCTGAATCATTAGCTGCTGCTGCTTAGTTTTGTGAGGAATGATTTCTTAGACTGAAGCATTTAATAGTTGAATAGAAAAAGTCATCTTAGGGTATGCTTTAATGAGGCAAAATCCCTCATGTTGCAAGTGTTAAGCTTTAGTTAATACCAGCCATTGGCTGGCATGCAGCAGGCATTCTTGGGATTTTGCAAACTTTCAAATAATATTGGCTTGCTTTCATCAGCAGCATTTGGGTTTATTTGAGAACCTGGGCAGCTCTATGGGTGTAGGGACCCCAATCTACTCAGTTGTTATACATCCATCTTTCTGCTTCTCAAGTCAGAGCCAAGAATGCCTGTGACAGTCCTCATCCTCCCTTGAGGTCATTCACTCGATCTAGACTCGGGATCCCATGCCTATATGTTCTGCCAGCTCTTCCCCCAGAAACCCACAGCTTTGGAGCAGCTTGAAGGAAATACTTCTGGAAACAACCACCAAAATCTGCTTTCTTCTCACCTTGGCCCTCTTCTAGCTATTCCAGCCCCTAGAAGTATTGTAATATTTTAGTTTCTGTCACATTGTTTTCCTGGCCTTGTGGTGGTATCAGAATTATTAAGCATGACCCTAGGAAGAAAGAAGGAATGGGCAGACAATGGTGATAGAACCCTGTCTACACCAGCCACATTTTCCTCAGAGTTAGTGCCTTCCTGAGTCCTGTTTAGTTATTTATCCAATCTAGTGCTTCTCAATCTCAGATCTGTCTAAGAGCCATTGGGGAATGAGACTGACATGTACATTGTACATGAGTCAGTAGTCCAGAGGGAGCTGGAGAATCCCTGCTTCCAAGGAGCCCCTGCGAAGGGTGGATGCTGTGGCCCATGCTCTGAATGGTAAAGGGCACTCTGTATAGATAGTATGTCACCTAAAAGTCAGAGGGACTATCCATGAGGGAGCTGAGCAAAGTGCTTAGGAAAGTCTTGAAGATGTTGAAGAAAATCATGACAGTGGTAAAGGAGGCAGTGGTGGTAGTGGTGGTGGTGGTGATGACAGAGACAAGAAAGATGATGATGGAGACAGTGATGGATATGGTGATGAAGATGATAGTGATGGTGATGAAGGCAATGGTGGTGATGATAGAGATTATGGGACTGATGGCAACAGCAGTGGTAATAGTTATGACAGTGATAGTAGTAACAGAGGTAACAGTAACAATGGTGATGATAATAGGTATAATGGTGATGATGTTGGAGATAATAATGCTGATGAAGATAATGGTGGGGATCACGGAAACAAGAATGGTAGATGTTGATGATTGAAGCAGTGGTTGTATTGGTTATAATTGGTGGTGATGGTGGTAGTGGTGATAATGGTGGTGGTATCCATAATTATGATACTATAGTGGTAGTGCTAGTTGTCATGGTGACAGTGATAATGATGACAATGCTGATAATAATGGTGACCATGGTGATGACGGTAGGTGGAGTTGGTGATGGCAATTATCTTTTGTGATAGTAAAGAACATTTCTCTTCATAAAAATGTCATTGTTGACAAGGCTGTAAAATAAGAGTGATTTTTCAGAGACTAAACGAAGGAGCAGAGCAGATAGAAATGCATTGCTGGGCAGTACGTCCCCATAGGAACATCACAGAGTTCTCCCATCAGCCCACTTCCCTTAGAAAGCAATCGAGTTAGCTTTACTGTCTCTCTGTCTGCCCTGGCATCTGGGAAAGAGCCTAGACCCTGGGGATCCCTCAGCAAGTATGGGCTTCCCTTTTCCTTTTGTGGGAGGTTCTAACACACCACAAGAGTTAGATGAGTAGTCTTCTTGTTTAACCTTCATGCAGCCTTGGGCACAGGCGTGGTTATCAGCCTGAAAGTAAGTCTTGCCCAAGGTCATTTGGTTGGTTAGGGAACAGCAAGAAACTCAGCCACTGTATTCAACACCCTAAAACATTTACTCCATGCCATCCCAGTCTTGGGCTGATAGAAGGGTCTGTGATGGTATAGCTGCCTGATGGGAAAGAAACCCTTACCCTTTGCTGAGTGGTCTGTAGAGAGGGCACCCTGGCAGATAAGCACTGTGCTCACTATGCCCTCCAAGCCCACCCTGTCCTCTTGGTCCTATTGCTGGCCCCTTAACTCTGCATCCTTCCCCCACAGTCCTGCCTACATCCTGAAGAGCTTACCCAGGCACACACTGAGGGTGAAATAGCACTGGCCTGAGAATGGTACCACTCCTTGTTTCTTCCTGGAGCTGTCATCTTTACACCATCTGTGACATGTGCAGAGAACATGGTCCCTACTTGCCTGGGCTGTCTGTGCCAGGATCTTTAGCTCCACATCTGTCTTCAGCAGGATGTCTTTCTCTAATGTCTTCCAGGAGCGCCTGGGTTGAACCCCAGGTGCCCATTTTATGTTACTGGGTAAACTCTGCTCCACATCCATTGACTTTCTTCGAGGCTCCATCTTTGGTCCATCTGGCTGGTGGGTGGAGATTCCTGTGCAGCTGGTTCCCATGTCCTATTGGGACAGTGAAGAAGTGGTAGCTATACCATACTACAGCATTCCAGGGAGGTCAGAGAGTAGTGTTATTCTCAGCCATGTGCTTGAAGTGTTTGGTGATAAGGGCTGAAGAATAGATGGCATCAGACTGACAGGCAGGACCAGGAAACTTTGTACATGCTTTGGTCTCCCCTCATTATCTAGCTCCAGTACATTCTTGCTACTATTCCATGAGTTACACATTCAACCATGCTGCCTCCAGCTGTGCAAGGAAGTCTCACTTCCCACTGAGGCTTGAGAGCAAATCAGCATTCCAAAGGATTGGGCAAGGTCATACAAGGTCACAGATAATCCTGTCCTGATCTCACACGAATTTGCTGTGTGACCTTGTGAAACTCTCTTTGCCTCCTCTTCGTTCATTTATTCACCTATAAAATGAAGACTTGAACTAGAACCCTCTAACCTTCACTCGGGCATGACACTAGAACTGACAGATCCTAGTCTCTAAGCAGTCAACCTTTTAAAATGATTCATTTTCCATTATTTCTGTTTTACCCCATAGTCTGTGATGGATATGATGGGTCATGTAACACATACATAATTCTTTAACAAATAAATTCTGGTCTTTCCCAGGAGGTATGAACAAGAGGGAGTAGGACCCAATAGTCTGGGGTGATGATCATCACTTAAGGGAAGCATTTACACCACAGACACTAGGAGACAGCGCTGGGAAGCCATGGGCAGCGAACCCTGGCACATGTGCCCTCTTCTGGGGCCACTGCCATTTTGAATAGTAGCTGTCCATCTGAACTTATGGGCGTGGAAAAGGCAGCTGACAGTACCTCTCAGGGTTGGTGCTGCTCACTGCAGTGTGCTTCCCTATTACTGGTCTCTCCTCTCCTGCTGTGGTGCCTGCCTGGAGCTGTCCAAGGCTGGACGAAAACCCCAGTAAGTGTGCATCTTCCCATGTTGCTTCCTGCCCATGGCCGGTGGCTGGTGTTGGCTGTGATAATTTGCCCCTGTGAGGATGGCGCTGTGGCTGCTCGGAGCCAAGGTGAGTGAGACAAGAAAGGCAGGAAGCAGAGGAGCTCAGGAGACTAGACGCTGTCATCCAAGAAAGTAAAAAAACTAAAGGCCGTGGTATTGTGGGAGAATGCAAAGGAGCCTCATAACTTGGGGTTTGCTGGTGGGTACTGTGTTCCCCCCAGCCTTCCTGAGAGTGAGGAGGGCTGCTTCCACACATCTCTCTTCTCCTCCCCACTTGCCACCTACTTTTCCAGAAAAGCTCCACTTGGATCAGTACATAAGCTGCCCCTGGCTCTAGGAAGCTAGACAGGATCTCTGTGAAAGGAAGCAGCCAGATGTTGGAGACACATCCAGGTGTGGCTTTTCTTTTTTAATAAGTTTGACTCATGGGCACAATCCAGCCTGAGCCTACAGAGCTGTCTGTCCCATGGAAGAGCTGAACATGGCATTTCCCTGACCCCTATAGACCACTGGGAAGAAGAGGAGGAGGAAGGGACCCCAGGTACCCCAGGCACCCCAGGCAGACATCAGGCTTTCCCACATCAGAGTTCTGTGTATTACAGGAGCCCTGGAAAGTCCCAATAAAGACACATTATATGCTGCCCTTCCTCATAAGCACCAAGCGGTCTGGGTGTTTGGAGTATTGGTTAATGCTTGTAGTATTGACGCTATGGCCTTACTTGGAGTATCAGTCAATGAGACATTGGAAGAACATGTTGCTAGGTTGGAATCCAAGCCCTGTTCTGTGATCTGCATGGCCTTTGTCTAACATCTGGCTTTGCTGAAATTGCCATTCCTATCTGTAAAATTGAGCCCTATCCCCCAGAGATGCTGTAAAGGTGCTAGCTGCTGGAGTACAGGGGTAGAAACATCAACATTGGCCTCACACAGGCAAGTCCTCATGCTTACGTAGCAAGCATTTGATTGACAGAGCCATTTCCCTTGTCCCCCAAATTATGTATAGATACCACATGGGTTCTCAGCTCGTCCAACCAAGGTCATTCCATGCAGAAGGCCATTCGTCATTTTACTGCCTGTGATGTGTACAGCAAAGGCTGACACCAAGACAAACTCCATGGAGAAGCAGCACCCAGCCCCAATTAGTTCTTATTCTCAGCCTTTCCCTCAGCTGATGTGAGTGAACAGGAGAAAAAAAAATGTGACAGGCGGAAGCTGAAAGGGGGAAGAAACAGCACGCCTCTTTGGAATCAAATTTGAATCTTTGTCAGTGCACTGTTCTTTAATCTTATTAAGAGAGCAAGAATTGAGATTAAACTGCACCAGGTTATTTAGAGCTCTGCTTATTATAAGCACAACCCCCCAACCCCCACTGCATCCTATTTGGAAGCATTCGTGAAAACTCACAAACCATAAATGGATAGGGGAATAATGGGAGCAAATGTGGAGTATTTTCTGTTTGAATAAAGCAAAACGTTTGTGGCGGAGGAGTTGGCAGAAAGCTGTGCTTTCTAAAGCTCCGAGGAACCCAGGGACAATTAGTCAGGATGACAAACCAGCTGACAAAGGCACTTTCTCTCAGCCCACGTGAAAGGAAGGGGAATCTCCTTCAGTAAATCTCATTTCTAAAGGGTTGGGGCATGTATCGAATGACGTCTGAGCTCTCTACAGAGATACAGAAAGGAATGGGTGATGGGGGTGCCTACAGACCTGACATCACCTGATGTGAGAATAGGAAGTTGCAGGCACATCGCCCCACCCGCCATCACCAACGTCTCTTGAAGAACAGTGTCTCTGTCTTCCTTACACTTAGAAAATAAACCAGAAATGAGGATAAGGGCCCCCACATGAACTCTTTGGAGGACTAGGTGGGTTGGTGTGACTATTAGATCCACTAAAGAATACTTGGTGCGTGTTCTCAGTGGGTCAGGTTGCATGGCTTCTGGAGAGCCAGGCAAGCTGCTCCTGCTGGGTGGAAGAGACAGTCCTGTGGTTGCCACACAGCTGGATCAGAGGCTCTGCTCTGTCTTTTTCCAGCACTGTCCCTGGGATGGGCACTGGTCTTGTCAACACTACTCACGTGAAAAGCACCCTCACAGAGAAGGTCTGAGTAGAGAAAAATCTAGAAATGGAGGCATGCTCTATAAACCTGACAACTCATTCCATGTAAGGTCCCAAAAGCTGATCACTCCAAGCAGAATAGGTTCTCATGAGGGAGAGTTCTGTGCTACAGAGACACTTAGACCTGGCCTCTTTCTAAACGCAAGTTCTCTGTAACAGCTTGAAATGTGTCCATGTGCCCCTTTGACTCAGAATTCTTCCTGTCTCCAGACAGTACCAGCATTCATGTTCCATGGGATGCTGGTCCTGTAACATGTGAGCAGTAACCCTGCTCAAAAGGGCTGCACTGCACCATCAAGGACCTCAGAAGACAGCCATCTGGGCTAGGGACTTCTGATGGACAGTGGGCAGCCCTGGACAAGATGGTTTCTTGGGATATTTGGTTTTAAGAGTCTATGACAGTCTGAGATTCCCAGGAATGTCACCTCAAGAAATTGGAAGAGCTGTCACTTTTGATCAGATAGCCTTGGATATGAGGTTTAACACAGTACCTACCAAGCTGCCTTGCTCTGTGGGGAGAATGAAGATGGTCTGACCTCCAGGGAGAAGCAGAACTCCAGTTCCCTTGAATTTTAGATCTGCTTCTCCCTCCTGTCATTTCTGTGTTGGTTACAGCTAATAGAAGCTGCTGGCCAAGTTCCCTCTTCTTTACTGAGAAAGGAAAAACACGGAGAGTTGATTACAAGCATGTTAAACCACGGCCACAGGTAAAGACATTACAAAATGTGTAGGTAACTGGAGTGTGTGGAAACCATCCATAATCCCTCACTTTGGGGCAGCCTCAGCATCTACACATCCCTGCAGATCTCTTAGACATGTGGATGTTCCATCATGATGCCATCACACCTGTGTCCTCCTTTCAAATGTTTCTGCATAGTGCTCTAAATTCTACTTCACCAATGCCTGAAGAAGAGTCCATCAAGTAATGGTATCAGCTGGAGCCTTCTTTCCTTTGCTTAGACATCTGAGGAAGCCTTGTGTTTAGAAGATAAACTCTACAAAGATGAGCATCTTGGTACCAGGCCTCATAGGACCACTCTATGTTTCCTCAATGAGAACTTGGCAGGACTTGGGAACATTTATGCCCTGCATATGTTTTTGACAATTTGCTTTCCAAGGGGTTGTGTGAGCATCTAAGAGGCACTGCTGCATGGAGAGGTTTCATATTTCCCTCCAGGGAAGGGTTTGACATATGGTTTGTAAGCATCTAGATCTATCTGGACTTCTGGAGATATGCAATCTTCTGACACAAGACAGTGACCATAGTCAGAGGCTATCCTTTTCTGAGAAACAGCAGGTGCCTGAGAAGGATGTATAGTTGCCAGAGGTGGTGTAGATGCTGTCACTCGAGTCTGGGTAGAACACTCCTCTGTCACAAGGTAGCTATGGATAAGGCCACTCCACAAGTCGGGCAGTGGTAGCTTTGGAATAGATAACCATCATCTCAGGAGGGAACCTGCTCAGGGTGACCAAACATAACAGATACACATATGAGTGCAGATGCAAACTTAAATTTCAGATAAAGAATTTTTAGAAGTATGTCTAAAAATATACTGGGGACAAT
This sequence comes from Apodemus agrarius, assembly GCA_964023405.1. Classification (NCBI taxonomy): domain Eukaryota; kingdom Metazoa; phylum Chordata; class Mammalia; order Rodentia; family Muridae; genus Apodemus; species Apodemus agrarius. The sequence goes on along the minus strand of OZ030005.1, from coordinate 127,925,225 downwards.
TATGTATTATTTATCTGAAATCAAATTTAGTCAAGTGCCCTAGGTTTTACCCAGCAACCCCCTACAAGCATAGCAAACACATCACGGTGCCCCCATTTAGAATGAAAGCTGAGAGGCCATCAACTAGATCACCCTCTAATTCCTCCCTAACTCCCTAAGTCCCTCACTTCCTAACCTCTTTCATCAGATAGTGCAAAGCCTCACAGTATAGCTGTCTGGATATCCATATGGCATTGGTTCCAGGAACATCAAGGATACAACATCTATCAGTGCGCATGACCTTGATACTGAATGACTTAGTATGTGCTTGTAAGCTGGAGATGCAAATCATCTGTAGATTCTAACATCTAATGTAATGTAAATGTTTTGTAAATAATTCCAGAGTATATTGTTTAAGGCTTTTATACACATATAGAATATCTATCATATATTATATATTATACATGGTTGTATATTATATTTATATTATATTGTTATATATAATGTACTTATTATATCTTATAATAGCAGCTTCCCCTCTAGGATGATCATTATTCCAAAGCTACCAATGCCCTGCTTGTGAAGTGGCTCTGGAGCCTCATCCATAGCTGCCTTGTGCTAGAGTAGTGTTCCACACAGACTCCAGAGAGGCACATCCACACTGCCTTTGGCAATGTAAAAGAAGGTAATGGATCACCTGTAGCTGGAGTTACAGGTGATTGCGAACAGGGTACTGGGAACTGAATTCAACTCGACTGCAAGTGCAGTGTATACTGTTTTTAGTGGCTGAGCTATCTCTGTAGTCCTTCGCCTGTATTGTTTATGGAATAAAAATAAAAACAGGCCCAGAAGACAGCTCTGTGTGTAAAGGCATCCCTGCCCAGTCTAATGTGAGCTTAATTCTGGGAACCTACATAGAGAAAGGAAAGAACTGCCTCCTGCAAGTTGATCTCTGGTCTCCATGTGCATGTGTGCACACGCGCGTGTGTGTGTGCGCACACACACACACACACACACACACACACACAGAGAGAGAGAGAGAGAGAGAGAGAGAGAGAGAGAGAGAGAGAGAGAAATAGACAACTGTACTTTAAACCTGTGCATTTTCATTACAAGTGCAGTGTGGCTGACTGACCCCGGGGGTGTGGAGCTTGCGGGCACAGAGGGCTATGTCTAAGTTTACTGAGAGAGTGACGCACGACCTTTAACTCCCACAAACCACTCAGGAAATATTTAGTGACACTTTTGCTGTCATTCAAAGGAGAGCTTGGATCTGGAAACAGTTAACAAAGCTCTAGCCTTGTGTTTTAATTAGTTTTTTTTTTTTTTTAAGAAAGATCAATCATGTTCGCCCTCCTCCCACCATTCCTCCCAGGCCCTCACCCCCTTTTCTACCTACTAAACTTTGTGTCCTATTTTTTTTAATGTACCAAATACAATGTATATTTCTCACATAATCTTAGACATGTGACTTTCTACTTGACTGTGATCATCCTTCCAGAGGACTCTTAAAGGAAACTGAGTTTTCTCTCCCAGCAGCTCAGTTGCCTATAGTTTCTCAGCTAAGGGAGGACTTCATGCCCACCTCTGTCCCTCCATGCTGGCATTGTGTCTAACTTGAGTGCATGCAGGTCTTATGCGTTCAGTCACAATCACTTTGAGTCCATAGTGCAGCTGCCCGACTGTGTTGAGAAAACACTGTCTCCTTGTAGGGATCCACCATCTCCAGGTGTCACACTACAGTAGCAATCCCTGAACTTTGATTGAAGGGGTGAGAGGCAGTTATCCTGTTTAAGGAAAAACATTCTTCAGTCTCTAATTTGGTACCTTCGCCAGTTATGTGTAAATCAATATCTACTGCAAATAGAGGTTTCGACTTTCATCTACCCAGATTTTATAAGGGACTGAATCTGGCTCCATCCGAAGGACAGAGATACCCTAGCTGATGGACATCCATCTTCCAAGGAGAGCCATGTGTCCTTTAGTCTTTGCTGAGGTTTTGAGTCATCCTCATTGGTTTAGTGAGGTGCTATTTATTACCCTGGAAATTCTCAGAATCGTCCAGCTACTACCCAACGTGTGACTCCTGTTTTCTGCCAAAGCCCTAGTTCTGATAAGTAAATTCCAAGTCAGTTTCCAGTAGTGATCCAATTCCTATCCTAACTATAAACACTTCTTTTTTGTTTGCTCAGAGTTATCTGATAATAATAACAGGAAAAGAAACTATTTTCAAAAAATTATCCAGGTGAAGTGAATGGATATTCCTGTCATATTGACGGGTTAGCTGGTACCCTGCAGCCTATCTTTCTATTTCCCTGCTGTACTATTGTCTTGGCCTAAGATTGTTAAGCTTTGGGTATCCACTAAGCTGTTACAATGTTGTAATAACACAATTAGATTTAATGGACATCCATTTTCCTCCATAAAATGTGGACATTTTACAGCTCGGTCTGTCTTTAAAATGAAGATGAGGTTAAAGATCACTGGTGCACTGAGCTAAAGAAATGAACGCATGTCCGGATCAGCAAACGTGCCCTGCTCTGACTGGCTGTGACGAGAAAAGGTCTGAGGAAGAGATGTGGCTGCTACAGGACAGGCCATTCAGAGCTCAGCCTCCCAAACCAGGTCACCAAGACATTGCTGCAATAAGCACCTCAAGCTCTGATCCCAAAGGTCACACGCAGTCTGCTGTAACAGGGTAATCAGCCTTCCAGCCGGTGTCAACAGTACATATATGTTTTTATTCTTTTGCATTCAAGAGCTCCCTCCAAACAGCTTAAGCTACATGGGCTCTATGACCAGCATTCCCAGACCTGGCTGAGTACCTGCGTCTCATCTCCTTTACCTGGAAATTGGGGTAACCTTACCTTGCAGGATTGAGGAGACCAGGCACAAGGCGAGGCACGAGGCAGATGAGCAGCTGATCGGCGGCATTGATGAACTCATCTACTGCAAAGGTCTCACCCACTGACTTTGATTCTTGGTTCCCAAACACCTGTACAGATCTCAGTTCAGAAGCTATCTCTCCCTCCAAAAGCCCTGTGAGAAATGGCACAGAATGGTGCACATTGTCTCTGAGGGTTCATTTCTGGGTTCACTTTATGTCAAGCACACTGGATAAGGACAATGGCAAAGAACAGCCACCAATCCCATGCTCTGGAGATGGACAGTGAGTGAGGCAGCCTCCGTTGCCCAATGGTCTTCCTGAAATCCTTCCCACAAACCTGTTTCAGAGTGGGAACATGTTCTTGCTAAACCTTCCATCATCTCATAGGCTGAGAGAGGAGGAGTCTCCAAGGAACCCATACAGTATCCCTAATTAGCATAGAGTCTACCTCAAAAAGTGAAAGCTTTTCAACCCATTGTAGGCTTTACAACCTCTCCTACTTCCTAGTTCTGTGACCTTGACTCAAGCCTCTACTTCCTCATCTGTAGAATGGGGACAAAAGTACCTACCCTGATGAGTGGTGACAGAGGTGGGCAGTCGATATAGGCAGCTGTCTTTTCTGTCTAGGCTTTCCTGAGATGGTCCAATATTGCCAGGGCAAGCATTATAACAAAGTCTTTATTCACTCTCAAAAGTGCACCAGAGTCTGTGGGCTCTGCCTAAATATATAGACTATAGATACCAAGTAATGATATATTAATATTAGCTTTGTATAATGATTAATTAATGATCATGTTGCAGCATCATTGCTGTTCCTAGTTTAATCACCAAAAAGCAGCAAAAGTTTTCATTTTTCCTATTGTAAAACATTGTAATTCACATGATTTTTAAAACGCATGAAGTCCGAGGGCTGCAGAGATGCCTAGCTGGTGACAGGGCATTGTGTGCTGGCAGAGTTTGGTTCCACACTCACACCAGGCCGTTCACGACTGCCAGGAACTCCAGCCTCATCGGATCTGACGCCCTCTTTGGACTCCATGGACACGCGTTCTCATGTACACAGACACACCAGGCATGATTACTTTTTTTAAAAAAAAGTAAATATTTTTAAACTGTGAATTTGAGATAAATTGATAATTGATATCCACTTTCCAATGATAATTTCATAGACTTGGGGTATTTAAAGTTTGTCATACTTCCTATTACAAATTATATCATTTTTTTCCTATTGTGAAGCATGATTTATACATATAAGAGCATGTGACACACACAGGTGTCACCTTCCCTGTGTCAGAGTCATAGAATTGGGGTATTTGTGTTTCTTCTTTGTAGGCGTCCACGGCACCAGTGATTACTTTTCTCACTTCTGAATAAAGTTCGGTTCCTCTTTCTTATAGGTCACATCGACTTAGGCCACTCATTTGGGAAATAAAGACCTGGCTTTGCTAGTTGCTGTAAAGGGAACCCACCTTGCACCAGCATTCTCAGCTGTAAGCTGTGCTGACCCAGGGTCACCCTTTGCATAAAGCTTCCTTGGTGCTGGAATTTGTTTCCTAGCAGCCTGGACTCTTGAATAGTGTGTATCACTACAAGGAGAAACAGAAACTGACTTCTGTCCTATGGAGCTTTTGAAAGCCATAGAACAGAGGCACCGAGGGCTGAAGGCTGGATGTGTATCTGGGGAGGGGCACCCAAAGCCTCTTGAGTATCTCCAGGCTCATCTTTCAAAATCTGGAATTTTCTATTTAGCTCTGAGGTAGCATCCTCCAGCCTTCTGCTGGGGTTACCCTAGCAGGCTGGCTGAGTTCCACCCCAGGAAGAGGCCACCTCCCTGACCCATTTTGATGTATGTCCAGCATTCCCAGTGGCCAAAAGCATGGGCGTCATTAATAAAGGACAGGTCTGCAGATACACTGGAGGCAGTGTGACACATTTTAAAGCAGTGGTAACAGATTTATAGCCTCAGAGAGGCCTCCTCTTCCTGGAGTTACTCAGGCCCAACAGCTCCATGAACCTGGAACAAAAGGTCTATCCTGGGGGTGATTTATGGAGAAGGCACTGATGGAGCACATCTTGTTATAGGCGAACTTGTTAGGGGTGAAATGGAGAGCTTTTAAGCTTAAAGCTTCTTAGCAGTTGGGAAACAAATGATGGTATCCCCCACCCCACCCTTACCCCCATCCTGCCCCTCCAGGTTGACCTGTGCCTGCCTGGGGATTGCTTTCCTTGAATCTTTATCGAGTTCTTTTAAGTTTAGAGGGACATGCATGATGCAGGGAAGGCTGGAGTTTAGCCGTACTGGGCACTGTCTTCCCTGCCTTCATAGAGGAGCCTCCAAGTCCTAGGCCTGAACAAAGACTTAGACCCTTAATCAGAGCAAGGCCAGCAAGTCTGGATATAGTGTGCCAATCTTGGACTGTTAACTGTCCTTGTGTCTAGAGGTATAAAAACAAGCTTAGACACAAAGCATAGCAGCAATAAAATCTCAAAGGCAACAAACAGGAGCAGACAGAATCAGCCATTGGACAAAGGCTTTTACTGGGGGTGATGGGACACACATGAACAGAAGAAAAGACCCTCCACAAAGCAGAGGAAGACTTGGGAAGCCAAAAAGCCCCAGTCTTTTCTAAATGGCTAGATTTTGTTTTGTTTTATTTTTTAAGTGTCTGAAGAGTCTTCCTCCCCAAATATAGGGTTGGTTAATTTAAAGACACACAGGATAGTTGATTTGCCCACAACTGTTGTGTAGCATGTTGTGATCCTGTTTTGAATTTTTTGAACCAGTCCATCAGTGGGAGGGGGGCTAATGACTGGAGGAAAAAATCCCACAAGGCTTTTGTTTAGAGCTGCCAGGCTTTTATGTCATTTCAAGAGAGTGAGAAAGAAGCTGACCATCTTGGACGGTCTCTTTATTACTTAGCCCTAACCCCTGTCACTATCTGCCTGCCTAGCAGGGAGTCTGTCTAATTCCTTGCAATCACTCAAACAGCTTTTATTTTTATTTTTATGGATGCTTGTTTATATGTGAGTATTCATACATGTGGGATACACATGTATACAGGTGCATTTGTGCATGTGCAGATGTGTGCAAATATGAATGGAGGCCAGAGAATAATCTAGAAAGCCATCCTCAAAGTTCCATCTTTGAGACAAGGACTCTGACTGGCCTGCAGCTCGCCACGTGGGGTAGGCTGACTGGGCAGCAAGCCCTAGGAATGCTCCTGCCTCTGCTTTCTTCACAGGAAGGATAAGCATGAGCCACCATGGCCATTTTCACTGTGGCCTCTGGTGATCCAGCTCGGAGCCCTGTGCTTTGCAAAGCAAGGACTTTGCCAACTGAATTGCCCTCCTAGCCCACTCAAGATATTTTAAAAGCAGCAAGCTGTAAGCAAATACTTTTAATGCTGTATGCCAAAGCAAGCCCTCGAAGCAACTAGCACAGGTCCCAAGGCAGCTGACGTCGGATGCGGTTATGGCTGCTTCCTTTGGGTGGGGTCACAGCTAAGACAATAACACAGACATCCCCAGAGTGTATAAGCCTGAGGGCTTTCGCCAGATGGTGAAGCCAACTCATGAGCTCTCTCCTGTCATAATGTTGATATGTTCACGGACAGCGTGGCACTCAGCCAAACACATGCACTTCTCTACTGTGAAGATGGGTTTTGCCACAGTGAGTTACAGGCAGGTTACTACTACCTCTGATGCTCTTTCTGTTTTTTGAAAATTCACCTCCTTTCCATCATGGATTTGAAGCTCTCTTTGGAGTTGAGTCCTCTCTTTTCTCGAGCCCTACCTCTAGCATTCTGGTGGGTGCATCTTCTCTTCTCTGGGACCCTCCAAATATGTTCCTTTCCCCTGTTCACCGAGGATGGAGTTTCTCCAAATCATCAGAACCCAGTGTCCCATCATGTGATTCAAGGGACACTGAGCTAAGCAGCAGAGTTCTTTAGGCAAGATTCAGAACAATCTCCCTAATGATCCAACCCCAACACACACGGGAAGAGAAAAAGAAGTAATAAAAAGAGCCTTCACCCCCTGCCTATCACACCACCCCTGTGTACCCTGGGGAGGAACAGAAAAGGACCCCACTTTAGGTCCTACAGCCAAAAACTATCCATGGCTGAGCTGAATTGGTGCTTGGTAGCCTAGCCCTATCGCGGTCACTCAGAAAACCATGGGTGTAAGCAGAAAGTTTAGGGTGCAGTTTAACTGGCCTAATCAGACAAGTGTGTCTAAAACAAAGGCCAAACACATGAATCATGTCCTGAGAGGATTTGGGGTTCAGAAAAAAGAAATACTACCTAATAGAGGTCCACAAGACATAGAGGATTATGGGAGCCTTGGAGACCAGTATAACAGAGCCTTGTACCCAGGCATTTATAAAGCTAAAAAGCTAATGGCCATTGGTGGGTCCCAGGGTCACAGAATTGGCTATTCCAGTAGCAGAAATATGTGTCATGGGACCATCTCCTGGAGGAGAGGGGGAGTTCAGACTTCAACTCTAAGTTCAGGTACATCATGGTGGAACCCCACAGATGTTCAACTTCAAAACATTTGCTTCTGTCAAGGGCCCTATTTCTTCATTTCAGAAAAACACAGTACTGTTTGGTTTTGGTTTGGTTTTCTGGGGGGAGGGGCATGTTCTGTTTTGTTTTGTGTTTTGCTGCAACAAAGACACACAGAAGCTTAGAGACTACAAAAATATATGACTGGGCTAGAGTTGGCTCTGTGGGGAAAGGCCTGATGGCCCAGGTTCAATATCTGAGATACACATAGTGGCAGAAGAAAAATAACTCTGATGATACTCCTCTTCTACTGCATATAAGAACACACACACACACAGACACGCACACACACCATGGGAGGGGGGGAGAGTAAATTTTAGAACAATCTTTAAAGATGTAGTGAATGAGTGACTTAATCCTTCAACTCCAAAACCTTCTCTCAGAAACAACCAATGCCCAGTCTCCCCCACCCTTTCTGTGAACAAATGGATGACATGTCTGTGCTCTGATGATGACAGTAGTCACAGCAGTAATATGTAATAATGTTTGTGTGGTGCTTGCTTAAGTCAGGAAACACTGAAAGTAGCCATGAATCACATCCCAGGACAGCACCTTATAACAACCTACAGGCAGGAGCTTTTATCTGTCCAGTTCTCCACACAGGGAAAGATCAGGGAATGATAGAGACAAAGAGTCCTAGGGCTGGGACACAACAGCCACCCACCACAGAGGGCAGTCATTCCTACGAGCTACATGCTTCATTCGGGACGTCATGTGCAGAGTGGGCCCTAATCATGTACCCAACATCTTGGTGAACATGTCGGTTGTTTCCAGTCTTCACAAAGGGATCATTAGATCACATGATAAAATTGGACTTTTCTTTCTATTATGTTCCTGTCTTAAGAGTGGCAACGGAACCCAGATACACATTGGCCCAGAAACCTTGAGTTTTAGAAAAGGAGCCTTTTCTGACTTGCCTTTAGGATGTCTGGTGCAGAGTCAAGGCAACAGGTGGCCCCTGCTTTAAGGGGTAATCAAGGCAAGAGCTCATTCTAGGGTGTCTGCAGGGAGCTTTCAGGGGTGCAGTTGAAAGGCCTGCCTTGTGCCCAGCTGCAGTTCAAATGCTTTATGCCTGGCTGGGAGCTTTTCAGAATATGGATTATTAATCACAATAATAATTAGCTTTAGCTACATGGAAATGTAAGGATAAGAACAAATATCTAGTTTTAAACTGGTGGGTAATTTAGGTCTGATCATATTTTTACACCCAGCAATTATTCTGCAAGCGCCCTAGAGAAAACGTTGGCGTGTTTCAGTGGGTGGCTTACTCATTTCAATGAGTTGGAAAATTCTAGCATTTCATGCTGCAAAATTGTGTGTGGTGCAAGTACTGAATTGATTATTAGCTTTTCTTCCCTGCCTATGCAGACACTCACTTTAGAAGCAGTAATGTTTAGGGCTTTGCTTTTGAGACCTCCTCACTCTCTAGCTCAGGATGGCCTATTCTCTGAGCATCACCTCTGAAACCGGTAGTGAGAAACTGAGTAAAATAAAGTGTGTTCTTTTCAAAGAACAAAGCATGTCCACACCATATTCTCCAAAATGGTATGGTCAGGTGAGAACATATAGTCTAGCATTTTATCATTTATAAAAATACTGCCAGACATAATTTTTTGTGGACATGGTCTGACCTTGCACCCCACTGTATAGCTGAGGATAACTTTGAATTTCTTGTCTTTCTGCCTCCACCTTCAAAGTGCTGGAATTACCCCTGGTTAATGGGATGGTGGGAATCAAATCCAGGGCTTCATGCATGCTGTGGAAGCACCCTTACAAACGAGGGTCATAGTTTGTATATGCTCGGCCCAGGGAGTGGCACTATTAAGAGGTGTAGCCTTGTTGGAGTAGGTGTGTCACTGTGGGCATGGGCTTAAGACCCTCATTCTAGTTGCCTGGAAGCCATTCTTCCACTAGCAGTCTTCGGATGAAGATGTAGAACTCTCAGTTCTGCCTGCACCATTCCTGCCCAGACGCTGCCCATGATCCCACCTTGATGATAATGAACTGACCCTCTGAACATGTAAGCCAGACTCAAATATATGTTGTCCTTTATAAGACTTGCCTTGGTTATGGTGTCTGTTCACAGCAGTAAAACCATAACTAAGACACTGAGCTATACCCTCAATATTTTTATATTGAGTAAATTTCTGAGCTTAGGTCCTCTACAAAAAAAAATGACCATTTTCCTCCAAGTGTTGGTTGAGAACCTATTTATTACCTGTTGCACACTGTGCTGGATACAGCAGGGGAAATTTCTGAGCCAATCATGAATCCAGCAAAGCTTTGTGAGCTTTGAAGAGTTAGAGGTGAGGCTAGAGGTGATGCTGGAGAAGGTTAGGGCTGGAGAGATGGCTCGGAGGGTAAGAGCACTAGCTGCTCTTTCATAGGACCCAAGTTCAACTCTCAGCACCCACACAGAAGCTCACGGCTCTCTGTAACTCCAGTTTCAGGGGATCCAGTGCCCTCTTCTGACCTCCATGGGTACTGAACACATACATTATATACAAATGTGTAGATGTGGGCAAAATACATATACATAAAGATGAACCATGTTTTTAATTTAAAAAAATTCTCCCACAACTCTGTGACTATAGTAAAAAGCACTGGCTTGTGCAGCCTAGAAGGGGGAGTTTTATAGTATATGAATTACATCTCAATAATACTGTAAGCTCACTCTCTGACTGCGTATGTGGAATCTATCAAGAGGCTGGTGGGGGAACCAAACTCAAGTTCCAAGCACCTATTTCTGCTGTTTAGTGTTCACAGGAAGAAAGAATCCTGTCCCTACATTTACAGCAAAATTGAGAAAAATCAACATATCTACCATCAAAGCTGCTCTCAATTAAGCTCTGAAGGATCTGAGTGCTGGTGAAGAGGGTGCTTCAGTCAGTCACTGAAAATGGTGAAATTAGATTAGCAAAGCAAGGCTGACATGAGAGACCATGGAACCCCACAGCAGCCAACCTTCTGTGTATATACAGGAAGAAAGTGATTTGATTTGATTCTATTTAAAAAAGAAAATGAAACAGAAAGAAAGAAGAGAAGAGAAGAGAAGAGGAGAGGAGAGGAGAGGAGAGGAGAGGAGAGGAGAGGAGAGGAGAGGAGAAGAAAAGAGAAGAGAAGAGAAGAGAAGAGAAGAGAAGAGAAGAGAAGAGAAAAAGAAAAAGGCAAAGGCAAAGGCAAAGGCAAAGGCAAAGGCAAAGGCAAAGAAAAAGAAGAAAAAGAAAAAGAAAAAGAAAAAGAAAAAGAAAAAGAAAAAGAAAAGAAAAAGAAAAAGAAAAAGAAAAAGAAAAAGAAAAAGAAAAAGAAAAAAGTGAGAGACAGGGGAGATGGCTCGGTCAGTAAAGCACTTGCTGAAAAAGCATGAGGGTCTGAGTCTAGATCCTCGCCATTCACATGACCTCTCAGGTTGGGGAACAGAAAAATCCCTGAGGCTTAGTGCATAGTGAGGCTAGCCAATTAGTGGGCTCTAGGTTCAGTGAGTATCTTAGGATTTCCATTGCTGTGAAGAGACACCATCACCAAGGCAACTCTTATAAAAGGCATTTAATTGGAGCTGGCTTAGTTTCAGAAGTTCAGTCCATTATCATCAAGGCAGGAGCATGGCATCATCCAGGTAGGCATGGTGCTGGAGGAGCTGAGAGTTCTACAACTTGTTCCAAAGGAAAAACAGAAGACTGGCCTCCATGTGGCTAGGAGGAGGGTCTCAAAACCTACCCCTACAGTGACACACTTCCTCCAACAAGGCCACACCTCCTAAGAGTGCCATTCCCTGGGCCAAGCATAGTAATACCACCACCATGAAAGACTTAATGGTGAAGACTGAGGAACACTCAGTACTAACTCAATCTCAGCATTTTGACCTTATAAGTCTCTGCAAACAAGCTCCTCAAAACAAGACTGAGAGAAACACTAGTCATAGTATAAACCAACTCATTCTTGTATACTAAATCTTACTATAAGCCAAAAGCTAGATTTGACAATGTGCATTTAACAAAGTAATAGTAGTAGATTCCTACTATAGCACCTATTATCTCACTACCCAAGAACTTTGAACCAGGCTTGCAGTTCTAGAAATCGATTCTTTCTGTGGAGCAGGCCTCCAATCCAATCAGAAAGTAGTTGATCCTCCCAATAACATTCACACCACTGTTTCACCAGTGGGCATATCTTGCCTAGATGGTTGATATTGTAACTTACAGAGTTCGTGACTGAGTAAGATTGTTGGTGAGTTTCTGCCCCCAGAAGCCTGCATATAGCACCTTCCAGAACTATGAAAGCCAGCCAGCAGGAAGAAAGCTCCAAGCTCAGTTCTACTTGATTTCTCTATGTCCTACATGTGTGGTCTACAGCAGTAGGGGGCCCATCATCTAGGTATGGCAGGATGGCAAGAGCAATACCAGTAGCCTGTGTTATTTAGGGGGTCTTCAAACTAACAATTCATAAGGAGTGAATTTCTCCATTATAAAAATTCATAATTCTCCAACACCTGGCACTGGTGTTCTTGTTTAACAACCTATGGCTTTTGAGAGCAACATTATCCATCATGGAAAGTAGCTCTCTTCAAACTCTTTTTAAATTGTGTTTTCACATCTTCTTATAAAATGGTAGGTCTCCTGATGTCATTTCACTCTTCCTTGATTTGGTTAATCTCCTCCAGTCTAGATCCCACCCTTTCATGCCCACTTAAACATTTATACCCTAAGTTTTTCCCTTCCTACTTTCATATCACATTATCATCCTTCCCTTAAGTCAAGGACATGATGGAAGTTGGGGCAGAAAGAATGTAAGAGCCAGAGAATGGAAAAAGAGTACTGAGAAATGCTGTCTTCTGGACATGACATTCACGTTACACTCATGAATACACAGCAGCAGTGGCTATCTGGATAGGGTCTGCACAAGACTGTGTCTACCAACATTCCATCGTGGATGAGGGAGGGGCTCATAATGCCACACCCCTCTCTAAGAAGCTATAAACAAGCTGGGCGATGGTGGCGCACGCCTTTGATCCTAGCACTTGGGAGGCAGAGGCAGGCGGATTTCTGAGTTAGAGGCCAGCCTGGTCTACAGACTAAGTTCCAGGACAGCCGGAACTACACAGAGAAACCCTGTCTTGAAAAACCAAAAGAACAAAAAAAAAACAAGAAGCTATAAGCAGTTAAGGATTGCTGGGGAAGGGGAGGGAGAGTCGATATTTTTGATGTAGTCACTGGTAAGTTGCCCTTGCTCAAGTAAATAACCCCACCGCCATGTTCCTGCAGGCAGCCCTAATTAAGTGCAGTGGGCACAGAAGCAAGAGTAAGAGAGATTTGTTGGGAAGGAGTTTTGTGAGTATGCGATATGACAAAAGCAGTGTGTGTGTGTGTGTGTGTGTGTGTGTGTGTGTGTGTGTAAAACTGAAAAAATACATATAAAGAGTAGTATGGAGAGTCTGGGGAAATTACAAAATAAGAAAAATAAATTATTTAAAAAAGATATAATGAAACACAATACTGTATGCTTGTGTGTGTGTATGTGTGTGTGTATGTGTGTATGAGTGTGTGTATGTGTGTGTGTGTGTGTGTGTGTGTGTGTGTGTGTGTACAAGTGGGTTATGTGTACACATGCACATGCACTTAGGTATTTGCATCTGTCTGGGTGCATATGTATGTGCAGATGCATGTGGAGACCCAAAGTTGACTTCCTTGATCACCAACTAAGGCAGGGTGCCTCGTTGAAGGTAGCGCTCATTGATTCGGGCTATTCTAGGTAACCAGCTTACCCAGGCCTGCCTTGTATCTGCATCTGGGTGTTGGGATTGCAGGTAGCTGGCATGCCTCCAGGACACTGACTTGGGTCCTGAGGACCCAGAAGATAAAATGAGGCATGCACTTTATCCACTGAACCCTCTCCCTAGGCTCCCCCCACATAGGTTTTTAATTATCTCTTCCCAAAATCCCCCTGTGTCTCCTAACATGCATGAGTGTCAATAACTGTTTCTTTTACCACCCTTTCCAAAGACCTCCTGAGCAGCTGCAGGCAGAACACGGCTGGTGCAGTCAGGTGACTGTGGTACTGTGCCATCTCATCACCATCTCATGCTCTACAGCTTGTCCAGTAGGATTGTTATGTGTGTCACAGCTGAGGTGTGACACGGACTCTTGTTACAGATATTAGAGTGGATCCTGGACCATTTTTCCATGACAACAGGACACCAGGATTTATTTTCTCACAGTCATGTGTTTCTAAAGTCTAAAAAACAACCCTTAAGGCCAGGCAGGAGTGGCATTGTATTGATACATTGTGGTGCATTTTCATCTATTTGAAACAGTTTACATAGCAAGCGGATTTTATAGAGGTGTCACAAGAATATATACAGAAAGGTACCTTACGATAAAGATTTCACAAGCTGTATATCTGTCACCATCTTTATGAAGGTATGAAACATCTACATTTTCTGGATGTAGCAGTGAAAGGATGAACAATGCGCCTCTAGGTTGATAGCTACTGGTTCTCTGCCCAAATTCCCCAGTGACTTGACAGCCTCTTCCTGCCTCTAGAATTGCGGTTTGCACTGCTCTCTCCCCAGCTGCAATTTTTGACAGCAGTATAATAAGTAATACAAAAGTTCCATTAATCCTCGAAAAGAAATGTTCTGTCAGCAGATGATACTCAGAGAATATTCCTCTGACAAGAAGTAGGAGCATAATTGAGAGAAAGCTCCATTTGTAGAGACAAGAGGACATGATCACTGAGAAAGATGGGGAAGGGGTGAGAGGAGAAAGGAATTTCCACTCTCTTCCAACAGGCCCATCAGGGATTTCTGTAGGAGATAAATCAGGGGAGGGCATGTGTGCCACTGAGCCTTTTGTAGCCTTTCCTTGTGATAAGGACCTTTTAACCAAGCACCTCAGATGGTTCTGGTTTTGCTGTCTTTCCCTGCCAAGAATCTTTATTCCCTTCTGCCCATATTCTGGTTCCTCGGTAGAATATTCACTTATCCAAATGGTCAACCATCTAGCATCAAATAGCAAATAGAAATCCTAACTCGATCTGTTTCTCCATTCTATAACTATATGACGAATTGCTGGTGTGGCATGTCTGTCCTGTGCTTTAGACATTCGTTCTTGAATGTCATTGGGCCTGACCTTCAAGAACACCCATCTGACCGAGGCTGAATGCTTGTGATGTTCACACAGATGCCTTGGCCTGAGCATCACTAGTTGTAAAGCTGGGTAGTCTATCCCACAGGTTGCCATGCCCACCACAGGATGGTGTATCATCCCTGGCTTCTACCAACAGTCCATCATCTAGATTGTGGGAGAAAAAAAGTGTCTCCAGATATTGCCAGTGTCCCCCCAAGGAGCAGAAATCAACTGCAATAGAAAAACACTGATTTAAACCCAGGAATGTTGAGGGCAATTTCTCTAAATTTCCCAGGATCTCCTTCTCTTTTCTCAGCCAACTGACAGAAGTATGGAGTTCTTCAGAACAGCATGAGTCTCTTATCAAGAAGCACTATATAAAAATGCAACAGTGAATAATAACCAGTTAGCATACGTTATCAAGGGGGAAAAATCGAATCCATTAAGATCTGTTCACTTGGAATGCTAGCTGTCTGCTATTTTCCACTTCTTTTTATTAACATTAAAGCACATAAGGGTTTCTGTATATTTTCATAATCTTATCAACAATTAATTATGGAATTTAATCTCTGATTCCTAAGGGATGGTGATAAGGAGATGAGTGGGGCAAGAATCTGGGAGAGCACCACTGTCTGAGTAACAGTTTAAATAAACAGACACAACTATTATCCTTCCCAGTATCAGTAAGGAGTCTGCAGTAATGTAAACTCCAAAGATTTTGTGAAATGTCAGCCATGAGAGCGATTGTGTTTCAGGAAGCAGCTGCCGAGTGAGTTTGGATGGCTGGAGTGGACAAGGCTCCACCATGCCATCAAAACAGAGAAAGCACCATTCAAGCATGTAGACACACACTGAGCACTTCTGAGAAGTGTCTCTTAAGCCAGTGACTATTTTAATGTGGTTTTCACATGAAATATCAGACCTCAGTTATAACATTCTTCTTCTAAGACTGGAGAAAGTCACTAAAAGTAAAGGCTGTTCTTGCAGAAGACTCAAGTTCCTTCTCAGCACCTGTGGCAGGTAGCTCACAACCGCCTTTAACTCAGGCTGCAGGGAATCCTATTTCTGACTCCACAGTGTCCCTAAATTGTACTGCGCATAAATGTGTGTGTTTGTATATGTTACATATATACATACATCATATACATGTACATGCAGTCTGCTCTCACCATTTGGAACTGGATTACTAATTGATGTGCTCTTCCCTGGAGGAGCCTATTTCTCCTGCTCTTAGCACTCCTTAGTTGTCTGCAGCTCTTTGACTAGAACATTGAGGCTTTCTGAACTTTCACTCATATACTTTTACCAGTCTATTGGCATCTTCTTTGTCTAGATCATTGTTTGTAGCTCCTTTGGCAATTCTAGAAGATACATTCATATATCAAATTCTCTTCCTCTAACACTTCTCTCTCTCTCTCTCTCTCTCTCTCTCTCTCTCTCTCTCTCTCTCTCTCTCTCTCTCAACAATCCCTGAGCCGTAGGCACAGGAGTTGCATTATAGATATATCAATTGAGACTGGGCTCCACAAGTCTGCATTTTAATTGTTTGTGGATTTGTGTAATGGTATCCTTCTGTTGCAAAGAGAACTTTCATTGATAAAGGGTGAGAATTGTACTGATCTGTGGGTATGAGTATAAATATTTAGAATATAGGTTGGGATTATACTGGCTTAGTAGGGTAGTGGCTGAATGTTCTCCTACAAAGACCCGTGGCTTTACTAGCTTTGGGTAGCTGGCTAGGTTTCCAGTACCAGGCACAATTTCCCACTTGTTAAGTCCAATTAGAGGGCCAAGGTATGTGCCACTACTGCACTCTTACGTTTCATTTTTTCTAAAGTCAAAAGGACATCAACTCTGCTAACATGTTTGGAAACAGGGAGCAATGTGTTCTGCCAGTGAAGAGGCATAAAGTCCCTTCCCTTTCTTGTGTTCTTGTTCCCCACTTACAGACCACAGAATGTTCATTTAAGGGATCTCCAGTCTGCATTCTTTACCCTTTTGCTTTCTGTCTGCAGAGAATTGCAAAGTCAGGAAAAATCAAATTCCCCCATTGAAGCACACTTAGAAGTCAAGACACGACTCTCATGTGCCTTTCTTTCAATGTTGCAATCTAGCAGATGACCCGATAATTGTCTGGTGTTTAGTCTTAGCAGATACACATAAATGTTCTGTAATGGAGAAGAGTCCCCTCCTGACAGCAGGCAGGCAGCATGGTGAATCACACTTGATTTGAAGGCACGTGTCTTGGAGAAAGGAGACTGTGCGTCTCCTTACGCATGTGATGTTATGATTTACACAATTCCATAGCTGAGTGTGAAGGAGTCAACTTTTCCTTTAATGCTTATGTTTGAAAATGTTTTCAAAAGTGGATTAATGTGTCTCTAAGCTAGGCAGGGGAGTGTCCCTTTGCACAGAATTTAATGGGATGCTGCTTTTGGGGGGATTTAGGAGGGCAGCATCTCTGGTGTATTAGCCAACACTTTAAAAGGATAAGAAAGAAGTCTGTGTATGTGTATAAGTTTCACAGGCAAGTTGGTTTTTTTTTCCTTGCAGAATGGAGGTGCTTTCTTACAGTCTATTTTCTCCCAGAAAAGCTTAACCACTTCAGGCAGCAGGGATCACAACAGTAGGCTTAATTTGAGCTCAGTTCAGACTTGGTTTGTTTAGATGCTGCTGGGAAAAGATAGAGTTTTCCCCCAGACACACAAGATGTTTGTGGGAGAGCTGTAATACCATTTTCTCACCATAATTTTTAGACTATGATGTGTATGTGCTTTAATGTGGATGAGTGTATGAACCAGCATGGATTAGCAGAACCGACTCCAATTCCAGTGCTGTTTTGTCTAAAACTCTGATCATCTGGTAACCAGACCATGTCAAATTTTAGAAGATATTAACTCAAAAACTATACAAAGGAATTCTGCCAGTGATACTGGTCAGCTGATCTCAGACAACTCTATAAGGCATGCCTCAGCCCTGCTACATGGACCTGTAAAATGGGGAGAGGCATGGGATTCTGAGGTGAGCTATCAGCCTGAGTTTTGGCTGTCTACAAAACATGGTGGGAAGTGCTACATCTGTGTAGAGGAAGCAAGTCTGCCTTGAAAAACTATTCTATGAGAAAGATAGATCATATTTGACATACATATACTGATCTTTGAGCTTAAGTAAGTGGTGACAGGTTTGTATGTGTGATAGATCTCTTTCATTTCAGCTTTACCTCTATCACCAACATTGAATGAAGTCTTTTGCCATCCTACTAAAATGGGTTGTTGTAGTTAAACAAGTTAAACTTTGGGGAAAAGAACTTAACTAATATCCTTTTTTTTCTATATAAAGTGAATTCTTTCTTGTTTGTTTTGATTTGATTTAATTTTTTTATTTATTCACTTTACATCCCTCTTACTGCCCCTCCCAGTCACCCCTTCTACGATCCTTCCCCTATCCTCCTTCTCTGAGATGGTAGGGCCCCCTTGGGTATCCTCCCACCCTGGCACATCAAGTCTCTGTGGGGCCAGGCACACCCTCTCCCTCTGAGGCCAGACACATTAGCCCAGTTAGAAGAACATATCCCACAGACAGGCAAGAGCTTTTGGGACCCACTACACATATGCTATGTATGTAAAGAGAGGCCTAGATCCAGCCTGTATCTGTTCTTTTGTTGCTTGTTCAGTCCCTGAGAGCCTCAAGGGTCCAAATTAGTCGACTTTGTTGGTCTTCCTGCGGCGTTCCTATCCCCTTCAGGCCTGCAATCCTATTCTCCCACAGTGTTCCCAAGCTACATCCACTGCTTTGCTGTGGAGGTCTGCATTCATCTGAGACAGCTGCTGGGTGGAGCCTCTCAGGGGATGGCCAACCATGCTCAACATTAATAGTGTCAGAGTTTGGTGCTTATCCATGGGGTGGGTCTCAAGTTGGACTGGTTATTGGTTGGTTATTCCCTCAGTCTCTGCATTTTGTTGTTGTTGTTGTTGTTGTTGTTGTTGTTGTTGTTGTTGACGGGATAAATTTTAGGTCAAAGGTAATGTGGGTGAGTTGGTATCCTGATCACTTCACTGGGGTTCCTGCCTGGCTACAGGAGGTGGCCCCTTCAGGTTTCATATCCCCAATGCCATAAAGCACAGCTAAGGTCACCCCAACTGATTCTTAAAGCACCTCTTTTATCCCAGGTCTCTGTTATATCCTAGAGATGCCCCCCCTATCAATTGTAGCTTTCCATTCATTCTCATGACCATCTGACCATTCATTCTGTGCCTCCTCACACCTGATCCTGAACCCCCATTCCCTTCCCCATCTTCTCTCCCACCCACTTCTTTCCCTCCACCTGCCTCTTATGACCATTTTCTTCCCCTTTCTATGTGAGATTCAAGTATCTTTGTTTAGGCCTTCCTTCTTGTTTAGCATCTTTGGGTCTGTGGAGTATGGCATGGGTATACTATATTTTATGGCCAATATCTACTTATAAGTGAGTATATACCAGGCATGTTGTTTTGGGACTAGGTTACCTCACTCAGGATGATATTCTCAAGATCATCCATTTGCTGCAAATAGCTGAATAGTGTTCCATAGAGTAGATGTACCATGTTTTCTTTATCCATTCTTCAGTTGAGGGATATCTAGGTTGTTTCCAGTTTCTGGATATTATGAATAAAGCTACTATGAACATAGTTGAGCAAGTGCCTTTTGGTGATGGTGGAGAATCTTTTGGATATATACCCAAGAGTGTTTTAGGTGGGTCTTAAGTTAAAACTTAAGGTATAACTATTTCAAGTTTTCTTAGAAACTACCAAATTGATTTCCAAAGTGGTTGTACAAGTTTGTTTTCCCACCAGCAATGGAGAAGTGCTCTCCCTGTTCCTCATCCTCACAGGCAAGTGCTATCACTTGAGTTTTTGATCCTTGCCTTTGTGACCAGTATAAGATGGAATCTCAAAGTTGTTTTGATTTGCATGTCCCTGATGACAAAGATCTTTGGGTACTTAAGTGCTTCTCAGCCATTTGAGATTCCTCTGATGAGAATTTTCTGTTTAGCTCTGTATCCCATTTTTAAATTTTGTTATTTAGGTTTTTGGTATCTAACTTCTTGAGTTCTTTATAGATTTTTACATATTAACCTTCTGTCAGATGTAGGGTTGGTGAAGATCCTTTCCCAGTCTATAGGCTTCCATCTCTATTGGCAGTGTCCTTTGCCTTACAGAAAACTTTCAGCTTCATGAGGTCCTATTTATCAATTATTGATCTTACAGCCTGAGCCATTGCATTCTGTTCAGGAAATTGTCTCCTGTATCAATGCATTCCATGGTATTTCTCACTTTCTAATAGCCACAAATAATATGAAAGTCTTGGTGTAACTCTAACCAAACAAATGAAAGATCTGTATGACAAGATTTTTAAGTCCCTAAAGAAAGAAATTGAAGGGACTCTCAGAAGATGGAAAGATCTTCTGTGCTCATATACAGGTAGGGTTAACATAGTGAAAATGGCCATCTTACTAAAAGCAATCTACAGATTCAATGCAATCCCCATCTAAATTCCAACACAATTTCTTATAGAATGCTCAATTCTCAACTTCATATGAAAAAAAAAAACCAGGATAGTCAAAACAATCCTGAACATTAAAAGAATGTCAGGAAGAATCACCATCCCTGACATCAAGCTGTACTACAGAGCAATAGTGATAAAACTGCAGGGTATTGGTACAGAAACAGACACTTTCCTCAATGGAATTGAATCGAAGACCCAGAAACAAACCAACACACCTAGGGACACTTGATTTTTGATAAAAAAGCCAAAACTATACAATGGGGAAAAAAGCATCTTCAACAAATGGTGCTGGTTTAACTGGATTGCTACATGTAGAAGAATGCAAATAGATCCTGAGCAAAACTCAAGTCTAAATGGATCAAGGACCTCAAGATAAAACTGCATATACTAAAAAAAACGAATTCTTGCAGTCAGCCATCCCACAAAACTACTAAGCTTGTAGCTATAACATAGATGCAGACAAGCTGGTGCAGACCTATGTAGGCCCTGTGCTTGCTGACTCATTCTCTGTGAACTTATATGCTTAGTTGCTTAGTTGATTCACAGGACCTTGTACTCATGATGTCTTCTGTCCCCTCTGCCTCTTACACTCTTTCTCCCTCTTCTTCTGTGAGATTACCTGAACTCTAAGAGGAGGTACTTGATGGAAACCTCTACCCCTCTCTCTGCACAATGTCTGGCTCTAAGTCTCTGTATCTGTTCCCATCTGCTGTCAGAGGAAGCCTCTCTAATGATGACTGGATAAGGCACCAATCTATGAGTATAGGAAAATATCATTTTATTAATATGTTTTAGACCAGTGGTTTTGGTTTCCCCCTAGGTCTCTGATTCTTTCTTACCCAAGCAGTATCAGGTGTGGGTTTCTTCTCATGGAATAGGCCTTGGGTCAAATCAGACATTGGCTGGCACAAGTTCTATGCCATCATTGCCCTAGCATATATGGGGCTCCTGACTGTGAGAATAACTGGATCTCTGACTCTTATGCCCGTGCTTGGAACCCTTTTTCCTCCTGTTGGGTTGTCATATACAACTTTGATATGATAGTTTTTGCTACATCTTATTATATCTTATTTTGTCATGCTTGGTTGTTATCTCTTAGAAGCCTGTCCTTTTCTTTTTTTAAGATGTATTTATTTTATTTATTATGTATATGAATGCTTTATCTGCATGTACACCTGTATGCCAGAAAAGGGTATCAGAACTCATTCTAGATGGTTGTAAGCCACCATGTAGTTGCTAAGAATTGAACTTAGGACCTTTGGAAGAGCAATCAATGCACTGAACCACTGAGACATATCTCCAACCCCAGCCTGTATTTTCTAATGAGAGACAGAAAGAGAGTAGATCCAGAGTGGGGAGATGCAAGTGGGAACTGAGAGGAGCAGAGGGAGGGAAACAATAATTGGGATATACTTTACAAAAAAAAGGAACCTACTGTCAATAAGAGAACAAAACTCTTAAAAATGAAGTATATAATCATACATAAATGTGAATTCTTTTTGATGCCAAGTGACAAAAACCAAAATAATGCAACCTACTACAAGGCAAAGAAACCTCTTGCTTCAGGTGTGGCCAGACAAGGGGCTTCAAATGCCATCAGGACCACTGCTCTCTGGGTGAATACAATGGTCCAGAAGACCTTAAACATCCCCAGACTTATCCATCATCACCTAGAAGCCTGGATAAATGCAAGGACAAGAAAGGGAGGCTTCCAAATGACTCGCCACGAGTCGGATCCATGACTAGGGAATCAACATCCCTTGGGCCTAATTTGGCTCTCGTGCCCCATACCTGTGATGGAAGATATGATCAGACCTATCTAATCCACAAGAAGTGAGGCTGTGTCACTAGCAAAAAGGAAAAGGAAAGCAAGGAGAGACCATTGAGACCAGTACACTCATGGCATGGATATAAAACCAGAATCTTATTTAATAGGCCATCCTCAAGGACTATCAATGAGCACGTATTTAAAATCTCCAGTACAAGAGTTTTTCCCTCATAGAGCCTGTAAGTCAGAGGTATAAGAAATCATTTCCATCCTTGGGGACTTGTGTCCCCAAGAATCATTTAGCAAATATTAATTGAGCCCTATGCTGAATTGACATTTATGGATGTATACTTAAGTATGCCAAACACCACAGTGGGTACTAAGTGTACAGTAGTCAGTAAAACAGATCCTTCTTTGAGTCTGGATTCCCTAAGGGCCAGGGTTTAGCATTACTCATAGATCCTCTGAGCCTGCCCTGCAGCTCTGTCTAGTATTTTCAGTCTTGACTGTGTGCTCCCAAAGTGCAACCCATGGCCAATAGCATCAGTGTGACCTGGGGACTTGTTATCACCCAAGCTCAGGCTGTAATGCCCCTCTACTGCTGCCTCCAGCACTGTATTTCCACAGGAGCCTCAGGAGGTCTGTGTGTATGTCCACATTCAGGCTTCACTCTAGTCTGGTAGTCAGTAAACAAATGCCTCTTAGCCTGGGCCACCTGTTGCTGTGAATAGTTTTATTGAAACATAGCCATGCTAGTGTGTTCACATATTATCTATAGCTTCCTTGACTCTGTGGTGGCCATATGGCAATTATGACAGACTGTGGGCCTAGAAAAGCATACAACATATTTTCTCTGTGTCCCTTAATAGAAAAATAATTTCCAGGCCTATCCAATTTTCTGGAAATTTCCATTATATACTCACTTATTGATGAACATCTAGGGTGACGTGATTTCCTTACTCTTCTTCTAGAAGCAATACAGACTTCATGGAGGTGCTGAGCTGTAAGGCCCTGTGGCTGCCTTACTGCTCTGCCGTCATCTCAAATCCCTAATACTTTATGAAGAGAGAGGTGTCATATTAACATCTGCACCAGGCACCACGAGTTCTCTGGCTAGTCCTGTTAGGAAGGGAACAGTTACCTGAGGAACTGAGGTAAGTTCCATGGTACACAGGGAACCTTGGGAAAGGTAGCTAGCTTCCCCCAGAGGAGCCCAAGTGAGGATCCTCCAAGCTCACCATTGAAGGGTGAGAGCATTCCCAGAGGACCTCCACCTATGAAGACAGCACGTGAAGCAGGCCTGTGTATTCCAATAGCAGAGTAGCCAATCCAAGTAGCTTTACCAACAGGAAGTTGCCTCATACATTCAGGCAGGCACAGCATTGCTAACATTGGCTAACATCTGGGTGTCACTGTGTCTCTGTGGAGGCTCATGGTGATCCTGTTTGGGTTTCATCTCTCAGTCACAGCTACTGACTGCACTTTCAAGTGTCACACCGATGTACAATATCAAAATATTAAATGTCTGAACTTTTTAAAGAAAGAAGTTGTGTTTCCTCTCTTGCCTTGCTCAATTATTTAGGAAAGAAAATCTTTCTCCAGAAAGTTCTCTGACATATCCATCCACCAAGGACAGGGATCTGCCATGATCTACCTCCATGGTGAACGGTGGCTCTTCCATGTGGAATTGGGGAAGGAATGACAGCTGGAGCTTGGCAGTCACACTCTCCTCACTCTCCTCACTGGCACCCTCGTGTTGACCATTCCTACACAGGAGAATTTGTTGCAGAAGTCCTTTAGCTCTTGGGTGGATTTCTGAGTGGACTGAAGACATCTGAAGAGACTAAAAATGATCTCTCTCTCTCTCACTCTCTCTCTCTCTCTCTCTCTCTCTCTCTCTCTCTCTCTCACACACACACACACACACACACACACACACACACACACGAAGTCTGACTTCCTCCAATTTTCCAAGAGTGCACCTCCATAGACAGTTAGGTCCCTATAACAGTGAGACTCCCGAGGGAAAGCTTGAGCAGTGGTGTGGTCTCTGGGTCACACCCTCTTACTGCCCACAGTTATGAAACATCGTTTTTTTTTAAAAATCTGCCCAGAAGTTTCTGAGGAATTTGGGAACAGGAAGGAAATTTTTGCCTCAAAAGATATTTAGTCAGATCCTGTCAAATAATAAAGAATAGTTGGGGTGTGTTTGTAAGACAAGATTTCTCACGTCTGAAGATGGACTGCTGCTGGGTGACTTGGTATTAGGGGCTTGGATAGAGTTTACTCCTGAACCATTGTTTTCTCACCAACTTCTGTGTTTCCTGGTGTTTACGTTTCTATATTTGTTCAAAAAGAACGTCTGAGATCTGTAAAACATGATTTTTCTTGGCCAAGGCACCTACATTCCATAGGAATTCCACCCTACTCGATTTTATGAAATAAAGTTAAAACGTCTGTTGCAGTATTTACCTTAAATATTATTTTTGCTACAATTGAACCAAGGTATTTTTTCCCTCACACTGTAATCCTTCTGAATATTAGATGCTGAGAAGGAGGCATATGACTTATTAACATGCATATTAAATAAACAATGCTTTCTAGTTCCTTCATGATGCCCATAATTTAAGTAAAATTCACATTCTTGTTCAGTTTCAAGGTTTAAAAAAAAACTTGAATTTTGGAATGGAAGTTCTATATGGATTCTGCGTCTGTCACAAACCCCACACCATCTCTATTACTATGCATCTGTTTCTCTTCACTTAACCAATATAGTGCATTTTTGGCCACCTTAATTTTCACAAAAGATGCTTTCTTAAGAGGAAGCTCATGAGAATTCAGAGTCCATGTCTTCTGTAGCATACCTACCCCACCAATAGCAAATGCAGGCAAGTATCTCAAATAGAGACACAGTTTTCTCTGCAGCGGTCTGAGGATCAGATCTCAATTTGAACTTTAATAGAAGTTCAAGGCAGAATTCTGTGAACCTGGGGTAATTTGGGGACCTTGTACAACCTGAAGCCACTTGAGTCCTGAGACAGTTAAGTGATGATGAGACTTCCATTGTAGCAAAGTGCATTTCATGCCTCTTGGCCCCAAGAAAATTGCATACTGTGAGTGGCTTGTGTTTTTCTTTGACGGATTTTGCTTCAGGCTTGAAACTACAATTTTACTCTTGTCATTATCTCAGATCTGTAATTTGGGGAGAAAGTTTTTAAAAATATCTCTTCTCCACTGTGGCAATTATTCTGACTGGGAAGTGAACTTTTATTTTTCTTCTGGTTGAAGGGAGACAGGGAGGCAGGCATGAAGAAGAACTAGAGGACTTTGGTGTTTCCAGGCTCTTGGATTATGGGGTGGGATATCTCAAAATGAGAAAGGAACCTTTCCAGACTCTCTAATGTCATTGGGTAGTCATTAAGCATATACAAAATTATAGTTCGATGAACTTCAGGGTGCACCAGAAGATGTAAGAGTGGCAATAATGGGGAAAGCCCGAATCTGGAACCAATTCACTAGAAACAAATTAACCAACAATTATGGTGTGCCTTGTTTATATTTCTAGCAATCCCAAGCTGAAGAAAAAAACTTTCCACAGGTACCAACAGCTCTAACCCACGCAGAGGCTTGGGACACATACATTCCCCTTATGGGGTTGGGTCTTCTACCACTGAAAGAACCTTCCAGCCAAGATGTTTGCAAAGTTTTTATTTTCCAATCTTGTGTGTCTCCAGAATGCACCAGAGATGAAGTCTGGTGTTCCTGGCCCCTAGTTCTTGAATCCTGTGGATTACAGCTCCTCTTTCCCACTGAATGAATGCTATCATTACAGATATAGCTATCCCTCCATTCTTTGGCAAGATGGCTAACTCTCTGAGATTGGTGACTAGGATCTTTCCTAGCTGGGTACTTACCTTTCCAGTATAGCCTCCTCTTATTCTTCACAAAAAAGCCTGATGCTGCCCAGGCTGATCTATATACTGTTTCAAATCCCATGAACGTTTTAACATTTGTGTCTATCTATGTCCTAGGCATCTCCATTGCCTTAAGAATCCTTTCCCATCTAAGACCTAGCAGCTCTCCAAGACCCACCTCAAAGACCTTGCTAGACTCTCTTCCTCTAAGGTCTAGAAGGCTCTGGCCTACTAAGGTCCTTTTCTCCTATGATGTCTAAGCACAGAAAGTATTATTGGGCACAATGTCACCTTTGCTGTGAGAGCTCACATGGTGGAAAGAATACTTGGCTTCTCCACTCAGGACTCTGCAGGCATTGTCTTTTAAAAATGTCTGTGAGTATTTCATTTATCTATATGGTTGTTTTGCCTGCATTTGTGCCTATTTTCATTACTAGCATGCAATACCCATGAAGGACATTGGATTCTCTGGGCTGGAGTTTCAGACAGTTCTAAGCTGCCATGTGGGTGCTGGTAATCAAACTTTGTTACCCTGGAAAAGCAGCCAGGTACCTGTACCTGCTGAGTTGCCTCTTCGTCCCCTGCAGTCATTGACCTACAATATCACCCACCCCCCAGCAGTGCTGGCATGTAGTGATATCATATGGAGGCCTCATGAATTCAGATGCCATGACTCTGAGAGGTCTAAGATCTGACACAGAGTGATGGAGCCAGGTGTTGTATTGAACCTTCGAACTCCAGAATTCTGGTTCTTTGTTGTGTTTGTTTGTTTAAGAATCTTTTGTGATTTTTATTGTATCATCATCTTATGTGTACAGGTGTTTTTCTTGTGTAAATAAATGCCTGTGCATATGCATTCTTGGTACAGTCAAGACCAGAAGAGGATGCCAGAATCCTGTTACTGGAGTTACAGAAAGTCACCTTTTGGAGTACAGGGAATTGAACCCAGGTCCTCTGGAAGAGCAGCCAGTGCTCTTTAGCACTGAGCCATTGCTCCAGTCCCCTTAAAATCTTTTTTTAAAGGTTGTTTGAAGCTCTGGAGAGCACACGAGCATGATACAGAGCCCAGGTAGAAACCAGAGGACACATCCTCGCCAATACCTGCTGTCCCCTGAGTTTTTAATATTAGCCATTCTGACTGGCGTGAGGTAAAATCTCAGGGTTGTTTTGATTTGCATTTTCCTAATGACTAATGATGTTGAACATTTCTTAAGGTGCTTCTCAGCCATCTGACGTTCTTCAGGTGAAAATTCTTTGTTTAGCTCTGTACCCCATTTTTAGTAGGGTTATTTGGTTCTCTGTGGTCTAACTTCTTGAGTTCTTTGTATATATTGGATATTAGCCCTCTGTCTGATGTAGGGTTGGTGAAGATCTTTTCCCAATTTGTTGGTTGCCATTTTGTCCTTTTGACGGTGTCCTTTGCCTTACAGAAACTTTGTAATTTTATGAGGCCCCATGTGTCAATTCTTGATCTTAGAGCATAAGCTATTGGTATTCTGTTCAGGAACTTTCCCCCTGTGCCCATGTCCTCAAGGGTCTTCCCCAGTTTCTTTTCTATTAGTTTCAATGGAACACTCCTTCACTGTTGGTGGGATTGTAAGCTGGTACAACCACTCTGGAAATCAGTCTGGCAGTTCCTCAGAAAACTGAATATGACACTTCCAGAGGACCCTGCTATACCACTCCTGGGCATGTACTTAGAGGATTCCCTGGCATGCAATAAGGACACATGATCCACTATGTTCAGGAGCCTTATTTATAATAGCCAGAAGCTGGAAAGAACCCAGATGTCCCTCAAACGGATACAGAAAATGTGGTATATTTACACAATGGAATACTACACAGCAATTAAAAGCAATGAATTCATGAAATTCTTAGGCAAATGGTTGGAAATGGAAAATACCATCCTAAGTGAGATAACTCATTCATAAAAGAACACACGTGGAATGCAGTCACTGATAAGTGGATATTAGCCCAGAAGCTCTGAATACCCAAGACACAACCCACATATCAAATCATTCTCAAGAAGAAGGAAGGAGAGGGCCCTGGTCCTGGAAAGGCTTGATGCAGCATTGTAGGGGATTGCCAGGACAGAGAAGTGGGAGGGGTTGATTGGGGAACTGGCAGAGGGAAGAGGGCTTATGGGACTTAGGGGGAGGGGGCAACCGGGAAAGGGAAAATCATTTGGAATATAAACAAAGAATAAAGAAAATAATTTAAAAAAAAAGAAAGAAAGAAACCAGAGGACAACTTACTTGGTGGGAGTCAGTTCTTGCACTCTACCATGTGGGTTCTGCAGATGAACCTGAGCTTTCGCTCTGCCTCTCTGTGTGGTATTAGGTTGGGGGACTACCACCCCTGAACATGCTCTTTCTTGTTATCTGTGTCCAATCACTTTTCTTTACACTCAGCCAGAATCTCCGAGATAATCTCCCAAACCAAACCTCCAATGGTTAGTCTAAGGGGCCATGACTTAGTAAGAGAGTTACCTTATAAGCAAGTGTGAGTACTCTATCTATTGCTCTACTTATACCTATGGCCCTATGAGTACCATAGAGAGGTCAGCCTCCCCCACCTCCAAAGAAAACTATATCCCCAGACCTCCTCCTCCAGCCTTCCTTCCTCACACTTTGATATCAGATATATGGCTATAAAATGGGACATATTTTTGATATATTGGGAAAATAATTTCTTTCCATCTTGAAAAATGTACCCTCCTCTCACCACAGCTGGGAGTTTTGAATATGAATAAATGGCCAGGAATTTGGCAGTAACCGTATATTCATAAATACACATGAAATTTGGTGAGGTTTAAAGAAAAATAGAATTGAAAGAGCATATTGTCAGGTTGAAGCCCAGACATACCTTGAGACGGAACTGAGTTTGTTTCCAGTGGGTTGTGCATTTGCTTTGCAAGGATGGATGCCAGGTAGTAGACCCCACGCTGAAAGTCAAGCAGACACACAGCACCCACAGCCTGCAGTAGGATGTGAAGAGATCTCTGTCTTCAGACCCAGCAATAGAAGTGACAGGATTTGCATTCAGCCAGGGACTCTGCTTGCCCTGGCCCCACCATTTGCTTCCACAAAGAAGATGTCTGATCTCTTGCCTCAAGAGTTAGTGACCACCACCCCACAGAACCTCTGGCCTCTTCTGGTGGCTCCTTTCAAGAGCTAGGAACAGCTCTCACATGTGGGAGAGAGGGAGAACTGGCTGGTGCACCCTTCCCTTTGCCCTGGCACATAAATTCTGTCATTTGACACTTCATTAGACGTCTCTCCAGATAGTGTGACTTCTCCTTTGCCATAGTTGAAATTAAGTCTTTTAAAAGGTGTCTGTGGATAAGGGAGATCACATGGCACCTGGCAGCCGCGCCTTACCTTTCCATCCTGCACGTTCAGACTCATGAGTGGGACCTACCAGGGAGGGACATAGAGCCCTCTGAGAGGTCTACTTGGCAAGGCCATCATCCTGATTCAAGGGAGGCCTTGCTTGCAGCATCGCTTCTCAAGATTTGGTGGATGCCCATTTTGTTATTTGTTTTGGAGATTAGAGGTGGTGTGTGTGTGTGTGTGTGTGTGTGTGTGTGTGTGTGTGTGTGTGTGTGATATGTCACAATGTGCAGAAGCTAAAAGAGGGTGTCAGGAATCTCCCTCTATTACTCCCTGCCTTCTTTCTTTCAGATGCCATCTCCTACCAAACCTACGGCTTAGGTTATTCAGCTAGACTGACAGCTAGAGATCCCCATGCCATGATCCTCCTATCTCCACTCTGTTCTGTTTGGAGGTGGGTTTGGGGCACAGAGGGAGTGGGTTACAGGTGTGTAAAGACTGTGCCCAACTTTTGTCAGTGATAGTAGGATCCGAACTCTGTTCTTCCTGCTTTCAAAGCAAGTGTTTCAAAGTGAATGAACAGATGCCCAAGCTCCTTTACTATCTGTTGAACACTAATGACCTGTAGGTTCCCTATATAGTGAGTCAGACTCTTCATGCCACACCCCAAATCCTTTCCCAGGCTCACCTCTGCTTCTGAGGTGTGCTCTCAACCCACCTCATAAACATATGTCCTTTCCCTGAGACTGTCCCTGGCTCCCCTCTGACTTTTTAGGTTCTGCTTTAAGCTCCTGGCTTCAATCTGCTCCTTCCTTCTTGTCGGGGATAAGTCACAACTTCTCCCCAAGGACCCCTATCCATGTCCTCTACACCTTCTCATGTGGCATAGACTCCTAACTGAATGAATGAAACCCTCTGCTTCTGTCCTTCTGCTTAGTCTTATGACTGAGAGATCATACATTTTCCCATGTATGTTATATGTGTCCAATATGTCACAGCTGTCTGAGTTGAGTTGCTTTCCACCACTCTACCAACCTGAGCTGTTGTCCTCAATTCTCCCACCTCCCACCCTCACACAATGCTTCCATTGAAAGGGCTCCATGGGCCATTCTGCTCAATAAATGCACATATACTCATTGACCAAATGCAAGTAATTTATATCAAAGCAGAGTCCAGAAAATTAAAGACATGACTCTCACATACACGGGCAGTGAGCGTCTATCAAAGGTTTAGACATCACATTCATTAGGGTCTTGGCCAAGCTGATAGTAGCTGAAAGAAAAAAAATAAAAATGATAAAATAAGAATGCTGACTTAGATACAAAACTGGTTAATGTCCTTTGGGCTAATAAAACTGAAACTTCAAGGTTTATCATCTCTAGCCAACAGAATTGCTTGTGGTTTATCAGTCTTGTACAAGTTAACCTTTAATTGCACTGAGTGGGGTCAATAATCAAAAGCAAATAGTAAATCACACCATATAGCACCCCTAGGATGAGAGCCTACTAAAGAATAGGCCCTGGGTATCTTAGCCTGACTGCCTCTCTCCCAGTCAGTCCATTCTGCCCTTATAGCACAAAAGCTAAGCCAGACAACACAGGAATGGCTGTCGTCTATTTCCCCCGGTCAAGCCTCCTTCCCCTGACCCTGCTCCACCCAGCCCAGTGAGCCCTAGGCAAACTTGTTAGAAGGCACCCTGGCTGACTTTAAAGGCATGCGTGTACCAATCATGACAAGCTTCTCACCCTGGTCTTGAGTTTTACTTAATGTATGCTTAACAGTTTGATGGCTCTTTGAAATATCACTTCCCAGGAGCTTAAAACTAAATAGAGTAGTAAGAAAGAAAAAGGATTCCCTGGAAGTTTGATGATATTTACAATTATTATATAATGAGTTAAGATTTTTAAAATGTATTTTCATTGACAAAAATTGCATATTGTGTCATTTGCATATTGTTTTCAAGTGTATATATTGCACAATGTCTAAATGAGCCCCTTAATGCCTATACTCCTTCATACTGTGTGTGTGTCTGTCTGTCTGTCAAAACCTTGTGATCTCTCAGTAATTTTCAGAAATACCATACCTTGTTATTTACTATCATCATGTCCTATATTAGATATCTTGATCTATTCCTGTATTCGGTCAAGACCTTGCCAACCCTTCTCTCCTAGCCCTTGGTAACCACTTGTGAATTGCTTTTGAATGTCTTAGATTCTACTCAGAAGTGAGAAAAATACTTAAGTCTGATCTACAACTAATCTTTTAATCCTGCCTCAGCCCATGTTTGTCACATCCTTCTTTGTTGCTGTAGGCATTCAAAGACTGCTTCCTGGCGTAACTGAGGGTCCCTGTGATTCTGCTTCCCCTGTCGAGACATGTGAAGCCTAAACAATATGCTCAAACCTTAAAATGTACACAAGGGCATCCTCAGAGTCAAAATTCAGATGAATAAAATGGAGAACACCACTTTTCTATGCTGACATTTGAGACGAACCATCTTGTTTTAACGTTGGCTACGAGGTTGAGTTAATATTGCTTGTGGAGATTCAGGAACATAGGGACTCATTACATTTCACTTGTTAATTTGATTGGAAGAAGTGCTCAGAGCTGACTTTAGACTTTGTTTTTCACATTTGCATTGAAACACTTCAATGCATCCATTTTAATTATGATAGAGACACAGTAACGGTCTACTTCCTAAGTGTTTGCGATTATGCCCAGAGACAAATACAGCTCTGGCCTTAGTCATGGCTTCTTTTTACAAGCCACGAATGTAGAGATGAATGGCTGCTTGAGGAGCCAAGAATAAGTCTTGGCTGAGTGTTCAGTCCCAAACCAGCCATTTAGACCACTATTGCCCCTAAGGCTCAGGAATCTGTGGAAGATGGGAGCAGAAAGACTATAAGAAGTGGAGGGCAGGGAGAAGAACTGTGAGATCCTGTCTCCTGAGTATGATACAGGCACTGCATTCATGACCCCATAGCTACTGTGGCTGCCTCCACTGGGCCTGCCCAAGACTGAGTCTGTCAACTGTCAGTCATGGGTGGATTTGAAGTGATTCATGAGGCCCTACCCCTCCCTGCTGAACTATGGGTACCTAGTGGAATACTGGTAGAGGAGCAATCATTTTCTTCAGAAGTTGCCCATGAGTAAGCCCATCAGGTTCCAATGGGTAGTTCCAAAGCAGTGTTCACACAGCAGATCCTGTTAAACCCAGGTGCTCTCAACAAATTTAAAAGAAATGAATGTGGGAAAGGGACTCGTAAGGAGGAGAGACTCGATGGATAGTGATGGAGGAGATTAAAGAGGTGGGGGCTATAGCAAGGAGAACGTGCTTCACACATGTATAAAACTCAAAGGACAAACCTAATAAAAATGCTGCAAAAGAAAAATTAAATCATAATAAAATGAAAGTAATCTAAGTCAATGCAAGGGCACAGGCTCGGAGTACCTCTGAGAATTGGAGAA
Source organism: Apodemus agrarius (assembly GCA_964023405.1). Classification (NCBI taxonomy): domain Eukaryota; kingdom Metazoa; phylum Chordata; class Mammalia; order Rodentia; family Muridae; genus Apodemus; species Apodemus agrarius. The sequence continues at coordinate 127,892,644 of OZ030005.1, read as the reverse complement.
TCTGTATCTATTTGTGAGTTCTGCATCCTTAAAGGGTGTTGGCCAGCCACAGGGTTAAGCATCGCAGCTAGGCAGACCCTCCATTTCCATCCTTGCCTTTATCTCCCAAAGCTGAAAGTGTCCCTCGCCAGACTCCTCACAATTCCACTAGGAAGCCTTCTCCCCCCCCCTCAACTTTTCTCCCAAACATCTGTGCGTGCTTCTTATTAGGTGTCTGTGACTTCTGGCAAAGTCCCAGAGTGCCAAGGACATTAGATCATTTAAAACTGGGTCACCCCAAGGCTGGCTGTAACATTTCCTCAATTAACATACTATATCCAGAGTCACTTGCTTTTATTGGTTTCTCTTGATAAGCACCTAGGGTGCTCACGGATGAGTGTTCCCTGCTTTGTAGATGTAGATTGTTCAGGAAGAGTATACTGATTCCTAAGTATTTTGGGCTACATCCCTTACCCCATCTCTAACTAAATCCCTTTATTGCTGTCTCCTACCTTTGGGCTTCCTCACGTGTGTAAAAGATGTGTCTAAGGTCATTGTCCTTGCTTTGTCTGTTAGAGGAATCTTCATGCTTCCTGATATCACCACCAATTTTTTTTTCAAGCACCCAGTTTTGCTTCAAGTGCATAAATGAATCCAGAGGTGCACTTCTCAAATCTACCTCATCAGTTCCAGGACTCAAATGGATGTTCTCCTCCGTTGGTGACAGACTGTGGGCTTTGCATGTGAAACAAGCACAGATGTCATATACTATTACCCTGCTGTTTTTCCTATGACTATAGGCTTAGTTGTAATCATGGCACACGTTGGTATTTACTGATTTACATTGGAGTGTTTTCTTTGAATTTTAGTTTGAGATAGGATATCTTGGTATACAGCCCAGGCTAGCCTGGAACTTGAATTCCTCTCACTTCAACCTCTTAAATACTAGGATTTCAGGTGTGTGCCATCATGCATGCTCAGTGTACCACTCCCTACCCTCAAAGGTTGGACAAATGGCTCTGCCTTTGTGCAGAAGTGCCTCGTTGGACACACAGCTCTAGACCCATCCCAATCCAGCTTCTCCTGGAAAAACAGTCAGTCACATGCTGAAGCGAGCCTTTGTCATATTTCATAGAATGCCACAGATTTCTATGCTTAAACGTGATCTTTCCATGTATCCCATGTCTTAGTTAGTCTTCTATTGCCACAATGAAACCCTGTTGCTGCAATGAAAGCAAATTGGGGAGGAAAGGGTTTATTTGGCTTGCACTTCCAGATCACTGTTTATCATCAAAGGAACCTCAAAACAGGAACCCAAACAAGGCAGGAGCCTGGAGGCAGGAACTGATACAGAAGCTATGGAGGGGTGCTACTTACTGACTTGCTTCCCATAGCTTGCTCAGCCTGCTTTCTTAGAGAACCCACTAGCCCAGAGATGACACCATTTACAATGGACTGGGTTCTCCCCCATCAGTCACTAATTAAGAAAATACCCTGCAGCTGGATCTTATGGAGATCTCTTCTCCATTTATGTTCCCTTAATTTTGAATAACTTGTTTGTATGTCAAGTTGACATAAGACTAGCCAGCACACCCCATAACTGCTTCAGAAGCCTTGCAATCAAGTGGTGGCTGAGGGTATGCTCTCAAAGAGAACCACATGTACTAAAGTACAAAGTGACTTAGAGATTAACAAGATAATGGGATGGATGGGAACAGAAAATTGGGTAGTGGATTCACAAAGCCTATTTCTCCCAGATTCCTCATCCTTTTACCTGCAGTATTATGGTCTCAGGCTGGAACACAGGGGTACCTGAAGTATATTTTGGAGCAGGAATATATTTACTTTTTCAATCCTTTAAATTTAACTAGCACAGAAAAATACATGTCAGTGCTATGAAATTTCTAGCATCCAGTTTCATGGCTGGACCTGCTAAATGAATGAATTAGGTGAGATGTGGGTGAAGACATACCACAAGGCAGTCCTCTCCGCCCCAGCCATGGGAGGAGCAAAACTCATGCTGATGGTGTCTCAGCACTGGGGAAGGCAGCTCTCCATTCTTGGTGCCTGTCTTGTGGTAGCAGCTGCCATTTGAAGGAGTAAGGTCACAGTTACAATTTAAGTGTGGTGCTGTCAGTGATCGTGTTGTGAACAATGACAAAGATCTGTAAGACTCTGAGAACTGAGGGGAAACATGAACCTAAAACAGTGACAAGAGCTACCTTAGATTTACTAAGATGTGGGCTTTATGACAATGTCTCCAGGAAGGCACTTCAGGAAACTGGAGTTAGCAAAACCGAGAAAGAGTAGATACTTTGGGGTCAGACATGGAGCAGGGAGATAACTGCACACAGGAAATGCATGTGTGGGTTGAAAGCATGTCCCTTCCCACACACAGATCCCAGAGCCACTGGGTATAAACTTAGGATAGGGTACCTGATCTGTCTGACTTAATCAGCTTCAAAGCGGGTCTGAAGTCCCATCTACTAAAGTAGTGCATGCTTAATACGTGCTTATGTCAGAGTGAAAACAGTAGCCATGACCATCTATAGGAGGGTAGAGCTGCTATGGCCATGAGGGTGACAGGGTGGGTTACAAGAAAAAGCCAGACTTGGTTGGTTGACATCAGCCTTTGGGCTTCTGTGCTCTTAATCTAACTTATCCTTTCTGCCTCAGTTGTCGCCCTACTTTGTGACATACACCTCCATGTCTCATGTGTTTGTATGATGTATGTACTATATATGTGTATTCATGTATGTGTGTGTATGACTATAGCATGAGTTCATCTGGGCATATGCATTCATATGTATGTGTCATATGGTTGCCATGGCATTCATGTGGCAGCCAGAAGGTAACCTTAGGTATTGGTCCTTGCCTTCTACCTTTCTTGAAACTGATTCTATTTATTGATCGCTGCTGCATGATTCAAGCCAGTTGGGCTGCACGCTTCCAGAGATTCTCGCATCTGTGTCTCTGTCTTCTCTCTCACCAAAAGAACACTGTATTACAGATGTGTAGTTTCCCAACTTGCTTTATAGAGGCTCTAGGAATCCAAACTCAGGTCAGTGTTTTCACGGCAGGTACTTTACCCAAAGTCAAATCTCCAGGCCTCTCATCATGTTTGCCTGTCTTCCTGTTCTGGGCTGAAGACCTCTTGGAAGCATATATAGGAAACAGAGCTTACAGTGCTCTCACAGTGGCATGTGTAGACTGGATGGTGGCTGGATGATAGAGATGCATCCATGGATGATAAGTGAATGACAGATTGAGGAGTGGATGGTTGATGGATTACTACATGGATAGGTAGATGATGGATGTGTTTATGCATGCATGCATGAACAACAGATGAATAAGTAATATATGCACAATGGATGAATGATAGATAGATGGATGATAAAGTGATCCCAAAAATAAGAAGAAAAGAGCCAAGCTAAAGAAAATTCCATACACAGAAGATTCCTTGACCAGTGAAGATGCATGAGACAAAAGCTAAGAAATAGAAGTGTTTTAGACACTGGATCACCAGGCTAGGCCTGCGTGGATTCATTTCAGGTACCTAGCAGAATAACTGGTATACCATAGTAACTCTGGATGACAGGTAGAGTCAATGGCATACAGAGACTTCACTTAGTGAGTTTGGATGGGAAGTGTCTACACATATTATGTCTGAGCAATAGTGTGACACTATACAGGTTCCTGAGAGCCTCTAAAGAGTCCTTTCTAGAATGTGCTGGTACAGCTGGGTGTCATGGAGTTCTATGGGGATGTAGTCTATGGTGGATATGCTGGCTGTTTTTGATCAACTTGAGACAAACCTAGGAAGAAGAAATCTTTATTAAGAAACTGCCTCCATAAGATTGGTTCATAGGGAACCATATAGGGTATTGTCTTGATTAATGATTGCTATGGAAGAACACAGCCTATTGTAGGTAGTGGCACTCTTTGGTGGGTAGTGCTGAATTCCATGAGAAACCTGGCTGAGAAAGCCAAGCCAAGTTAAGCAAGCCAATAAGCCACATTCCTCCATGGCCTCTGTTCCAGCTCCCACCTCCAGGTTCTTGCCTCCAGTTCCTGCCCTGGCTTTCTTCATTGTGCACTGTAAGCTGAATGATGAACTAAACACTCTCCTCCTCAAAATGTTTTTTGGTCATAATGCTTATCACAATGACAAAAATCAAATTAAAGTAGAAATAAAACAATAAAAACCAGGTTAAGACCACTCTTCCCCAAATCAATGATTTCTCAGAAACTATTATTTGTAGTATCTTTACAGTATAAAAAAAAGTATAAAAATTCCATGAAATCATATAGAGTATAAAAATCTTTTCACCCATATGCAAAGATTTCTTCCATGTAACTAGTGCTTAAGCATTAGAATAGAGGAAGATCATTGTGTTACCTACTGAATAAGCACAGGCAGGAACAAAGCCAGCGGTGCCCTCGGAAAACTACACACTCTCAAATCTAAGAACAGGAATTGATTTACTCCCACGAGCTAACTGTATGGCTAGGAAAGTATGTTTATTTACTGTGCCTCATTCTCCACACACCTAGAAAAGAGAACATGTTTACCAGGGCTTCTTTGGAGTTCAAAGCAAAGCGAGATGGGCAAATGCATTGCATGGCTTACTTGTTGAGGAAGTCGTCTCCTGTCTATGCCCTGAGCACTCTGCTCCCTGGAGCCTCCACCTCTGCCTCTAGTCTGCTCTACTATCTACCATCTGACGCCTGATCCTATCCTACAGCCCTTGCCTTTCTCAGTGTCTGATTTTCCCAGTCTTTGTGATTCCTGCATATTCAGTAGCCACCAGCCCTACATTTGTTAGGAAGACCAACAAATGGTCTTTCCTAGTTCCCTACTCATCTCTCCTGGAACCACAACCCTGAACAAAATAAATAGAGTTTGTTGCTATGAACATGAGACTCTGACATCCTCCTTGATGCAGAGTCATAGGGATACTTTCCATCTGGTGCAAGCTTACCTCTGTATGGAGGACACTGCCAGCCTGGCATGGAGCTGGCTTGGCATGGAGCTAGAGGGCTTCAGTCAGGGAAGCTCAACATAGCTGTTCTGCAGTAAGATTCTCACTGCCATTTCCATACTGTAACTGATACCCTTCAAAGTGATGCTTGCTAAGTACATTAATAGGATCTTGCTGTCCTTTGGGGGTGGCAGCATGAAGGACCTTGGCAGCTGAGCATTGGGCAGTGTCCAGTTGGAAAAGAGAGCTGTTTCCTTGTTCATACCTGCCTGGCACCTGCTTACCATCACTCTTGGGGGATCCCAGGAACATAGAGCAGAGCCATGTACTGCTCATCTTTTCAGCTTGAGTCAGCCTGATTAGAAAGAAACCTTCCAGGTAGGGGTTAGTGGTTCCCAGTGACAGAGCCAGTCTAGGTGGACCTTTATCTAAAGTGTCATTGAACTTTCAAATAACATGGGACATTGACAGACCCCTAGTTTGTTCTCTGGTTAGTTGTTGAGTATCTTTGACATCATCCCCACAGGAGTTCCTTCTTAACTGGGCCAAGAGCCTTGCTCTTTTTGGAATGAAGTCATCACTTACACTGAATGACCTGCCACTGTGGTCCCTACCCACCGTGTCTATTCTGCTTTTTCTCACTCAGATGCCTTTGTTTTTCCAACTGTCCCTATTGATGACATTCCATTCTGGGCCCTTTCTCAGTCCTTGAAACTGTCCTCTGAAGGGGATCCTGAATGCCTCGTTCTGTTCGTGGGAAATCTTCTATTATCTCCTCCCATGAAAAGCCCATACAAAGTATGAGACAGTCAATTGATTTTAAGATTAGGGACACTTGACCTATATCAATGCCTTTTTTGTAGAATTGCTGCTCGTATGCTTAAAAACAAACTGAATAAAAACCCAGATGTTAACAAACATTCAACAATTTAGAGTGCCAGTGTGCCTAGTCTCAACAATACAGGATAGAGTCATTTTGCAAAACAGAACCTCAATTGAAAAAAAAAATGCCTCTAAAAGATTGACTTATGGGCAAGCTATAATACATTTTCTTGATTGATAATTGATGTGGAAAGGCCCGTTGTACTTTGGGTGGTACCACCCCAGGGCAAGTAGTCCTAGGTGCTATTAAAAAAACAGGCAGAGCAAGCTTTGGTGAGCAAGCCAGTAAGCAGCACTCCTCCATTGTCTCCTGCCTCCAGGTTCCTGCCCTGCTTGAGTTCCTGCCTGACTTCCCTTAGTGATAGATTATAATTGGAGGATGACTAGACCCTTCCCTCCCCAAATTGCTTTTGCTTATGTGTCTTATCACAACAATAGAGACCTTAACCAAGACACCAGCAACCCTGACTAAAGCAAATAAGAATGCTGTGAAGTTGAAAGAGGAAGCTGTCACCTGCCTCTGTAGGGCTAGCAGTGGTCACCTGCCTCTGTGGGGCTACCAGTGGTCATTTCACTGGTATGGCAGGGGACAGCTTGACCTTTTAAACTAAAATTCAGTTTATAAGTCTGATAAGTCCATACCCTTTCATTGTGTGGCATCATTCAAAAACGACTTCAGAATATTAAAAATGTTTTGGAGCAGAAGTGGTTTACCTTTACCAATTTTTATCTTGTAACTTGCACATATTGAGCACATATTTGAGAGTGAAACCCAGGTCTAAACACACAACCCATTTATGTTTCATAGATCCCTCATGAGCAGAGTGTAAGGCAACTTTATACCATGTGTTTAGAGCCCCGCATCTTGACTTGAGGCTGGGTGTTTGAGTTTCTCCCTGTGTTTTTAGTTCAGTGCTTAGAGATTCAGATTTCTTGACCATTTTGAATTTAAGATTAGGGATGCTTGATCTATATTGATGACTTTCTTTTTATACTCAAAGTCTGTTTTATGACCTAGAAGAGAGAAGAGCTACATTCTTACAAGTATGGGTGAGGACTGAGTTTTGTGTAACTCTTGAGTGAGACGATCTAGGAAAGAGAAAAGGTCAGAACGGGTTGGGGGTGGGGGCTCTTCGTGGTTAAGAATAACTGGAACACTTAAATCTCAATAAAGGAGCATTAATAACAAGTGCTTAAGTGTGAAACCTGAGCCATAATTGTAATAAGCTTTGTACCATTTTAAAACCATGAGGCAATTTCTGTCTAGTATTCAAGAGACTGAAGCCTGTGTTGGGTCAATGTGCTCATCTGGAGGATGCCAGTTTAAGAAAATCAAGGTGGGGTTGGGGATTGTGTGTATGCAGGCATGCAACATATGGAGGCCAGGCATTACCCTCTGGTGTCATTGCTCAGGAGCTTTCCAGACTGGGTTTGAGCCAGGATCTGTCACTGGCCTTAGGGTCTTAGGCTAGACACGTTAGCCAGAGAGCCCTAGGCATCCATTCATCTCCATGTTGGGATTACAGGTGTGTAGTGCATACCTGGCTTTTTACATGGGTGGGCTCTGGGGATTAAACTTGGATCTTCATGCTTGTACAGCCAGTACTTTAGCAAACCTCCCCATGCCCAAAAGACCAAACCTAAGGCTATTATGGCACAACCTTGTGATTTCAGCTTTTGTCTGGTCATTCAATCTTGATGTACTCTGGAGTAGAATTTGGAAGAGCCAAGACCTGGGTGTAGAAGAGAATCTGGTATGGATCATGCAAGGAGCAGAGATGTACACCTTTCATAAGACGTGGCCCTGTTTCTGGTACAGAGCTGCTAGGAATAGGTCCAGATTCCTTGGCTCATGAGTCTTGATGCTAATAGAAATTTCATGCTCTTTTTGAAGAAAACCAAGCAAAATATAAGGACAGTAATGAAGTAAAGAAAGAATATCAAATATACAATCATTTATTAAGTGTGGATTTAGGAAACCTTGTGGTGCCAAGTTTTTGAGTGTTAGTCACAGAACTCAGTAATAGAGTCTTCTACAGTTACATGGAAATTGCCATAACATCCCTGTGTTTGGATTTCAAAACATTCTCTCATGTGTTCATTTTTCCAGCAGTCCATCCATTCATGACTTATGTGGAGGGCTTGTTGTATGGCTCTGGGAAAAAGCTGTGATGGGATGCCTGCCACTATGCTGGGGGAGGGAGGAAGATGAACCCCACCTTTCTCTGCCTCCATCAGGCTCTCAGGACCTACGATAATGTGTGGGAACATGGAAGACATCCAAGAAATGTCTGGGTAAGCCGAGAGAAATCGACATTGGAAAGGAGAGGCCTGAGGTCTATTTAACTGGAAGGGATAACCCTGACTTTCTTTCTTGAGAAAACTTGTGCCTTCATGCTTGTCCCACTCATGTCTGCTTTGCTTCTGCCCCCGCCCCCATTTCTCAAATAAACACACAGATGGCAAGACAGAAGGCGACGTGTGCTTGTCTGGGCTAAGTCAGCTCAGGGCTGAGTCGTTTGAAGGTATGAAAGCATTGATTCAACACCATAGGCGGCAAGACCTGGATGGTGGAAGCACTTTCTTGTAGATTGGCCTAAGATTTTGTCCATCTATGATATCCTGATATCAAATTTGGAGTCCCCCATCCAGAGCAGATACCACACAAACACTATTGAGCAACTCACCTCCGCTGACCTCAGAGGCAGTTGTTTCTGCCCTACTGTGGTCAGCATTGACCTTGCATGGCCTTGCTTAGTGTCCCTATTATGTACTGTCTCACAATTCCATTAACATGTCAAACTTCCCAAAGGCAGAATCTAACTTTTTGACTCCTTTTACTTCATCTCTGCCTATTCAAAGGTGCTTTGGATGATCAAGAACCCAATAAATTGCCATTCAGTAAGTGGATGAATTTTGGGATACTCATAGAGAATGCTGTTGAATACATCCAGGTCCTGTGTGAAGAAAATCCCACCTATACCAGAATATGTTTGTTCACCTTGTGGACATTTTTAATTGGTTGCCTATTATGTCTTCAATATCTTAACACTTAAATCCCCAACCTTGCACTTCCTGCCCATGCCTTTGGTTTTGAAATGGAACCATTCCTGGTAATAAGGACCTTACCAGTCACCATGTACGCCACATTCCCTAAACCACCACTTCCTATGTATGTCATCTGCCAAGCTGCCACTATACCAACTAGCTTGCATTTCCAATACCTTGTGACATTTTATTTCAATTTTGAATAGATCTCCTAATCACGTGAGATTTCAATTTTAATTAGATCACCTAATTAAATAGCTTCATTTCAAGTTGTATTTTATTTTGAATTACGTGAATATGCTTGCTTGTGTGTGGGAATATGCACATGAGTTCAGGTGACCACCAAGTTAGAGGCAATAAGTGTACCCTGGAGCTTGAGTTTCAGACAGCTGTAAACCACACGACATGGGTACTGGGAGCTAAACTCTAGTCCCCTGCATGAACAGCAAGTGTTCTTAACTGCTGAGCCATCTTTCCAGCTCCCTAAATGACTTCTAAAGGACTACAGGTACTCTGCCATCATCTGAGAAACAGATGCAGTGTAGAGCATACTGATGGACACTGACCATGCCAGGCAACTGAAAGCAGTAGAAATGGCTGAGTACCCCGTCCGTGGAAACCACAGCTGCCTTCAAGTCAGGACAGACTCCTGGACTCACTCATTAGCCCAGAGGACCTGCAGTTGGGGTGCCTTCTGACATCCCAATGCTGGCTCATGGTCTGTGGAGCAATGTGATGCCAATTAGGCAAATCTTATTTCAGCCAAATAAAAATGGGGATAAAAACCCCACCATCTGTCTCCTTCGTGGTTCTGCTTAAGTCTGTTCTGCTTTGATTTACTCTTCTCATTTGCTTTTGCTGTTGTTGTTAAAGACTTGCATTATTTTTAAGGGTTTTTTTTTATTAGTGGCATTTATTGTATGCTCATACACATGAGGGGCGTGGGACACAAGCCACAACACAAATGTGGAGGTCAGAGGACAACTTGCTGAAGTCAGTTCTCTCCTTCCATCTTTACCTGGTTTCCAGGGACTGAACCTGGGTTTGCACACTAAGAACCTTCACGTACTAAAACACTTCACTGCCCCTTAGCTGTTTGCACACCTGAGTACTTGATGTTTATCATATGTATAATCATTTTTTATTGAAGGGATATCTGTATAGATGTATGGATGGCTGACAGGGGAACTAGAGGAAAAATATAGGAAGATAGGTGGCTGGTGGATAAAAGTATGGGTGTTTGAACAGATGGTGGCTAGACTGATGGATGGGTGGATATCTAGAAACCTGACTAGGTAGATGATAGAATGAAGGAGAAAATGGGTGATGAGTGGATACATTTCCAAACACTAATATAATTACCTGTGATATATCAATAGCTACAACAAATGGAGTAGGGTGTGGGTGTCACGCCATATGTCAGTGTTCCTCCCTTCTTGAAATATTTTGAGGAATTAAGAACCATGGTCAAGATTCCTATGTAGCATAGTCTATATTTTGTAGCTACTCATCATCATCATATTACTAAGCTCATGTCCTTCTCCCTGTCCCAGAGTTTTCTTGGTGTGTTGTTGAATAATTCAAGGGTATTTAGTATAATGGCAACAATGATGACCCTCACTATGGAAATACAGAGCCACACAGGAAACTGAAACCCAGAAAAGTAATAAACTCACTCCTCATTAGCGTGTTTTAAAGAAACTTCTTTGTGCATGATAAAGCTGTATAATTGAGCAAGGAGATGAATCAATAACATCAAATGTAATCTTCATAAATATCTGCATGAAGAAAATAAGGCATGTTGGCCATTTGGTCTCAAGTCCTTTTTGAACAAGTACTGCACTTATTCCAGATCTAAAACTCATCTTTTGGGAGGGGGTGGATAATTGATACATATTTATTATCAAACTTATCTTTTTGTATTTGTATTTCCTAAATTTTTCTCTTTAATACTTGAGTGCTTTATGTTTGCTCTCATCAGGATGGAGGTTGACATTAAATGCTACTCATACATGTAAACATACCCATGGATAACATATACAACTCACACAAATGCACATCCATATGCACAAACACTCACATGCATGCACACATTTCTACATGTGTACATGCACATGCATGCATGTACATGCACACACAGGTAGACAGAGATACCCATATATACATGCATGCATATATACACACACCTGATACCAGACCATTGTAACAGTTTTCCTTATGCTAAAGCTGTAGCTCCTGAGGAGGAAGTAGTCACATTTGGACCCTCCTTTTGGACATCAGACCATCACTCTTTTACTTAAGTATCCTTAGGGCTGTGCAGGAATGGACCTGAAATAAAAGACTCTGCCCAGTCCAATGGATGACATCTTAACACCCACAAAACTCCCCAGATATTTTACTCTTTCAAAAATGGGGTTAAGACCTCATTTTCCTCAACCTAGATTTGAACTTTAAAAAAAAAAAAAAAAAAAAAAAAACTCCTTAACAGAGATCAGAGAGAGGGTGGAGGCGACCTGGAGCCCCAGGTCCTCTTCCACTGAAAAGCCATCTGTTAACTTACAGATAAATTCCTCTCTTCTATCTTTTGTCTCGTGACATTATATTAATTGAACTCTACACACACACACACACACACACACACACACACACACACACACACAGAGAGAGAGAGAGAGAGAGAGAGAGAGAGAGAGAGAGAGAGAGAGAGAGGTGATTTCCCAAGTCCTTTGGAATGTAGGGAAACTGAGGAAATATGTTTATGAATCTAAGAGCCCAGTAACCCAGAAACTTGTCCCTGAGGTCAGCTGCAGATCTATATGCTTCCTGAATTGCAGAGCCTGGCTCTTAGGTACAGGATAAGATGAAAACATTTGGAAAGGTCTCTAGCTACAATCCTTATATATCACAGACCCAAAGTCCTGTAGCCACAAGGGTCAGGTTTAAACTTCATCCCAGACACTTATGAGAAGGATGACCTTAAAACATTCTTCATCTGTCCAAACACCAGTCTTCACGTGTCAACTGTGGCAAGGACAGTGCCTGTGGAATGTGCAAGGGATTTAAGAATTGTTTAATGGAGAGCCAAGGCCAAGGCCGTCATCCCAGATCACGTGTTCTTTCCAATCACATCATCTGTGTTCTATCAGTATGATTCAGATGCACATTGTATAGACCTTGAGACCCAAAGAATATTTCTCTTTGAAGTATAACTTTCGTACACATTTCAAAAAAAAAAAATCAAAGCAGAACTTTTCTTTGAGAGATTTATTTGCATTAGTTTCAATTATATGTATACATGTATGTCTCTGTACTTGAGTGCAGGTGCCTGTGAAGGCCGGAAAAGGGCTTCAGATTCCTGAAGGCGGAGTTCTAGGCAACTGTAAGCCTCCTACTGTGGATGCAGGAAACTGGATCTGGGTCCTCTGGGAGAAGAGTGCACACTCTTCCTCACTGAGGCAGCTCTCCAGCTCTCAGCGGCGGAACTTCTTTCCTTGGTGGAGAAGGCAGACAGAAAGACTTAGGAGAAATACTGCATTGTTTACCTGTCTGTCCCAGTGATTAGAAAAAACATTGTGTACAAAAGGAAGAGTCCTTTGGGTTTCAAGTTTCAGAGGGATAAGAGTATCATGGTGCGGAGGCATGGCAACAAGCAGTAGGCATGGGGGCAGGAGCAAGAAGCTGAGAGAACCCATCAGGAGACAGAAAGAGTAAACAGGAAGTAGGGCAAGACTATATATTCACTCAAAGCCTGCCCCAATGATATATTTATATAAAAGTAACTTTTATTCACCTAATGTAATTGCCATCTCCGAGGCTTGCTGCCTCAGTCTGCTAACCTAGGCCTACTCCTGGAAGCTTCTAGTCTCCGTACAATCTAATCTAGGCCCAGAATGTTTTCAGTCTCTGATATTTACTGCTGAATAAGTTCACCCTTTCTCTTTCTTACTGAACTCTGGCTGGCTGGTTAAATTCAGCTGTTGTGGCTCAAAACTCCTCTCCAAGCTGACTGATTCAATCTGATTTCTCTCTTGGCCTCTGACTGAATTGCTCCGGCTGGCCTCATCCTAACATTGGCAATCTGTTCTAATCTTCTGGCTCTTTCTAATTCTCTGACTTATCCTGTCTTCACCTGCGTCTACCTAGTTCTCTCTATATACAACTGTCCCATTAAAACTGCCCTCCTCCCCCGCCCCAGCATTGCTCCCTGTTCTGTTGTCCTTTCAAGAGAGTTGGGCAGACCCTATTCTGTCAAATCTTTCTCTGATCCATCACTTTGCCACTCAATAGGACATCATTTTCAAACTTGTGTGCTTCTGCCTACAAACTAAATTTACCTTCACTGTTTGGGATTAAAGGTATATACTAAGGATGTGTCCGTATTCCAGCCAGAGGGACTAAGGTGTGTGCTAAGGGCTGAGCCACACTACAACTAGAAACTTTTTTTCAGGAAATAACAAAACCTTGGGGTTCACAGTGTGGTCAAATATCCTGCAGCATACTTACTCTAGCAGGGCCACACCCTCTAAGCTTCCTCAAACAACACCACCAAGTGTTCAAATGCCTGACGTCATGGGGACATCTCTTGGTCAAATCACCAAGGATGCTCACACCCCATCATCACATCTAAGAAGTCTTGCTTGTGCACTCAAACATCTCCAGGCTACATGCCTGTTTGCATTCCACACTTCCTCTACCCGGCTTGGTATGCCATGCATCCACCACTGTGCAAATCTGGGATACTTTATTTACATTGTTTTCATGCTGATTACCCTACAAAACTGGAGAAGTTTGGTGATGTGGACCATGCTGCAAATCATCTCTTTTCTCAGTGTCCAGTGTGGCACGTAGAAGTACTCAGTGTTTACTGTTATAACGAACAAGCTGACTCATATCCCCTGAATGATGTTGGACATAGTCAAAATACAGAGGAGATGTCCATGTGGCACCCATCTCTCTATATAAGGTCAAAACATTTCTAGATTGCTCCAACTCCTTCTCTAGAATTGCCTTTATTTTTTTTCTTCTAAAGTTGGTCATCCCAACCTTAATGGGAGTTAGAAACTTATTTTGACCCTAATAAAGTAGACCAGCAACCTTGAGTCCAATGTGGAATGAAAGTGCTACTAATCAGCTATATTGGTGGAATGACTTGTCCACAAAAATGTGGGGGAAAAGCCAGAATGGAAAGACAGATACTAAGTACATGGATGCCAAAGTAGAGAAGCATCACGGAAGTAGGGGCTACAGGACCAACTGCACCCTTAGCCACACTTAAAACAACTTTAGCAGGAGTATTTGGAAGAGCCCCCTATAGGCTACTCATATTCAGAAAATAAATGGCACAGTTGTATTGATCATGACTGTTCAAGAGGACCTGACTGCTGTGTTATATAACAAAGAGTCAGGATATGTTTGGTAGAAGGATGTTATGGTAAGGTGGAAGGGGGTGCCCCTGGGCTCCTGCTGAGGCACCCCTTCCCCCTGAGGTACCAACCATATGACAGATATAGTATGGACTAGAGTTTATTTAGGATGTGGGAAGGGGAGTTGAGGAGGGAGTCAGAGAAAGGAAGACAGAAAGAGAAGAGAAGAGGGAGAGAAAAGAGGAGAGGCAGTTCAAGAACCCATAGAGAGAAAGTGGGGTGGGGAGGGGGAGAGAGGGAGAAGGGGAAGGGGCTGGGAGAGAAGGGGCAGAGAATAGAGAGAAGAGTAAGAGAGTGAGGAGGGCCAAACTTTATAGTAAGCCAGGCATTACCTGCCTGTTGCCAGGTAACTGTGGGGCAGAGCCTAGAAGGAATGCTAGCACTGACCGATTCCTGTCACATTCTTTTTTCTTTTTTTCTTATTTTCTATAATCTTTGTTTACATTCCAAATGATTTTCCCTTTCCCACTTCCCCCCTCCCCATAAGTCCCATAAGCCCTCTTCCCTCCACCAGTTCCCCAATCAACCCCCTCCCACTTCTCTGTCCTGGCAATTCCCCTACAATGCTGCATCAAGCCTTTCCAGGACCAGGGCCCTCTCTTTCCTTTTTCTTGGGAATGATTTGATATGTGGGTTGTGTCGAGTATTCAGAGCTTCTGGGCTAATATCCACTTATCATGGCAAATGGTTGGAACTGGAAAATACCATCCTAAGTGAGGTAACTCATTCCTGTCACATTCTTTAGTTTGTATATGATAGAGATGGGTCCTCTTGTGTATCTCAGGGCTCCACCTTTGAGAGATTCCCTGTGGAACTTCTGTTCACTGTTTTTTTTTTCCTTTACCTGTTTTCCTCCTATTTAAAGTCTGTTGTTGCTTTAGACTCATTTCAATATCAAAGGATAAAGTTGTTTCTACAAGCAGACCGAGAAATGAGTTGGTTTTATATCTTCCTCTTTATAGGAAAGAGACTCTGACAAACTGTATGCCCTCAGGCGCTGGTGACAGAACACTCTTAAAGATACTTCTCAATAATGATCATTATATTCTAACCTCTCATGAGGCCTGAAAGAAACCAAAGGGAAGAACAGGTAGTTTTTAGTTTTTCTCCAGCATGTATGATTGCTTAAATTTAGATGTAAAGTTATTTAATTTTATAAAAGTGTGGATTAAGGAGCTGGAGAGATGGCCCAGGAGTTGAGAGTACTTACTACTCTTGCAGAGGACCCAGGTTTGATTTTCAGCACCCACACGGCGGTTCCCAATCACCCACATATGCACAATAATGCACAAACACATTTATTTGTGTATATACATATATATGTGAAATAATACGCACAAATAAATGTGGACATATGGATTAGTAACTGAACCATATCATAAACCGAGTTCCTCTGATAAATACATTTTCCTTGATTCTTTGAGAGAGTATTTATTCTCTATACAATAAAACTTTAAAAAAATAAATTCTATTTCTGTAGAAAAAAACCGGCAGGTGTTTTGAGGCAGGGTCTCCCTCTAGAGCCCAGGCTGGCCTTGAATTTGCAGTGACTCCTCTGCTTCTGCCTCCCGTGCACCAGGATTACAGACAAGCACCAGGGTACCTGGCCTGGACGTTATTTTTGAAATGACTGTATCTACTATAGTCAGCCAGATATTAACACTGCCACTTGCGCAGCAATAACAGCTGAAAAAAAAAATGCTTGCTCAGTCATGATCAAGGCTTTTGTTTCTAATACCAATTAAGAAAGTCTGAACTGTTGTTAAGAGGGAGGTTAATGAATTAAGTTCAACAAACACAGAGAAGAGCTTCCTATTTAGTGAGGCTAAATTAAGACACCAAATACTTGAATTTCACATTGCTTCACTCCAGATAGCCCCACCCAAGCACAAACTTTTTTTTTCTAAAGCTGTTGCAGTGTGGGACATTTGGTAGCTGCTGAATTCTCCCTCTTCACTGCCTTACAACCAAGGGTGGACTAACTCTTGACTTTAGTATTTATCCTTTGCTATTGCTTATTTGCTGATTGGTATCTTGGCTCTACCCTGGGTTCCCTTCCCACATTCTTAAATGACAAAAAAATTAAAAATTAAATAAATAAAATAAAGTTGTTTATTTCTGTGTTTTAAATAAGTAATTTAAAAGAGCAAAAACCCCACTCTATCCTGATTACAGTCTCCAGGCTTCAGTGGGCTCTGGAGGGGACTTGATTAGTCCCAGGGCATTCCTATGTCTTTTTTATTTATTGTGTGACCTTAGACAAGCCAGGTGGTGTTCACCACATCAGACCTCTATTGAGTCAGAATCATGGGCCCTTAGTGTTAGCATTCTGTCTAAGCTCTGCCCTACAGTTACCTGGCAACAGCTAGGCATGCCTAACTCACTATAAAAGGGGCTGTTTGCCCCTCCTCTCAAATTGCTCTCTTACTCTTGCCTTCCTGCCCCTGCTCTGTCCTCTTGTCCCCTCTCTCTCCACTTGCTCATGGTCAGCCTCTTCTCTTCTCTTCTCTTCTCTTCTCTTCTCTTCTCTTCTCTTCTCTTCTCTTCTCTTCTCTTCTCTTCTCTTCTCTTCTCTCTTCTCTTCTCTCTTCTCTTCTCTCTTCTCTTCTCTCTTCTCTTCTCTCTTCTCTTCTCCTCTCCTCTCCTCTCCTCTCCTCTTCTCTCTCTCTCTCTCTCTCTCTCTCTCTCTCTCTCTCTCTCTCTCTCTCTCTTTCTTTCTTTCTCTGCCTCTACTACCGTCTTAACTGAATATGCCCTGAATAAACTCTATACTATACCGTCGTGCGGTTGGGCCCTCAGGGGGAAGGGATGGCTAGCATGGGTCTGCAGAGCACCCCCTCCACCCATACCTCACCACACATCCATAAACCATATTCCCCCCTCTTTATCTTTTTATAAACACATCACTTAGGAGCCTCTGTAAGTGTTAAACAAGACCCCGCTTATAAAAGACAAGCACCCTTCATTACATGAAGCAGGAACTAAGCAAACAGTGGCCACTGCCGTTGCTCCTTCATGCTACCTGTCATCTATTGTGGCAGATGAGCAGTCTGCATCCTCTTCTCTCACCCTACGTTTATTTCCTCTTCGTACTTAAAATCTGATGCTGCCTTCTACTTACATCCTCGGTAAAGCAATTCTTTATGCTCCCTCAGACAGCCTCACAACCCAGCTTCTCCTTTCATAAAAGCCCTCCTGAGTGTCGCCCACAATGCACTTCTGCAGTGCAAAGCCATGAATGGATGCTAAGTGCAGCACAGCGAAGACCCGCCTTTCCCTCATTCTGCACTTTAGCACACAACTAGACATGAACAAGTTTAGTCTCCCAACAAGACATAAATAAGTGGGGGACTGGGGAGATGGGGTGGGTAAGAGTGCCCTCTGTGCTCATGTGAAAGCTGGGCATAGCCACACCCGCACCTGTAGCCCCAGCACTGGGGAGGATGGAGACAAAAAAAAAATGGCTGGAACTTGGCTTCCAGCCTAGCTCCAGGTTCAGTGAGAGACCCTTTCTATAGAGCAGGACATTTCACCTACATAGAAAGAAAATGTCCTTCACTGACCTCTATACCAAAATGAGTACACACAACTGTGTGTGTGTGTGTGTGTGTGTGTGTGTGTGTGTGCACTTTTTTTTTTAATGGTGTACAGTTTTTTAAACTAACTCCACTGTGGCTCTCTACAAATGGGATGTCACATTCTTCAATGAACAGACCCTTTCCTGCAAGAACAGGAGGCACTTTGAGGATTTCCCCTCTCTCTGAATCTTCTCTCTGGACTCAGCAGTTAGCCATGACAACAAGCAGCCCCTTAGCATCCTACCAGAGTAACACCCAACCTCTTAACAACGAGTCTCTATACTGTTGGGGACAGTGGGAGATTTTCTTCAAAGCCTTTCTTTTTTTTTTATTGGATATATTCTATATTTACAATTCATTTCCCTTTTTCTGGTTCCCCACCCCCAAAGGTCCCACATGTCCTTTTCCCTCCCCCTGCTCCCTCATCCACCCCCTCTCACCTTACTGTTCTTGTACTCTCCCACAATGATGTTTTGGTCCATTCTAGCACCAGTGTCCACTCCTTTCTTCTTGTGAGACATCGCTTGATATGTGATTTATGTCTTTGGTGTTCCAAGCTTCTAGGCTAATATCCACTTATCAGTGACTGTATACCATGGGTATTCTTTTGAGACTGGGTCACCTCACTTAGTATGACGTTCTCCAGCTCCATCCATTTCTCTAAGAATTTCATGAATTCATTGTTTCTAATGGCTGAATAGTACTCCATTGTGTATATATACCACATTTTTTGTATCCATTCCTCTGTTGAGGGACATCTGGGTTCTTTCCAGCTTCTGGCTGTTATATATAAGGCTGCTATGAACATAGTGGAGCATGTATCCTTATTGCATGCTGGTGAATCTTCTGGGTATATTCCCAGGAGTGGTATGGCTGGGTCCTCCGGAAGTATCACGTCCAGTTTTCTGAGGAACCGCCATACTGATTTCCAGAGTGGTTGTACCAGCTTGCATTCCCACCAGCAGTGGAGGAGTGTTCCTCTTTCTCCACATCCTCGCCAACACCTTCAAAGCCTTTCTGACTTGAGTTTTTATCCCCATTTATTGTTAAAAGGTCACTGTGTTCAGGCTGGGAGAAAACTGTCATTTTCCTTTACAAACATTCATGCTTTCCTTTACAACTGAAACAAAAGACTCGAGCTGCACCGCGAGACACGTAACACAGAGTGTCCTCAGCTCAGCCAGCTGCACATTCTAATGGCAGAGCCCACTGGATGACTCAGAACCCTCTGGAAACCCTCGCAGCATCCTGCCGTTTCTGGTTTGGTATTTTCTCTACTCTTCATATGTCTTAAATTTCATCTAGTGTCTTTATTTAAAATGACAGTAAACTCTATTTTATATCACATTTAAATGAATCTCCTAAGAGGCCTAGTGATAATTAATTCCACCCTGAAGTATAACAGAGCCAGAATTTTGACTCATCACTTTGGGTGGAGAGCACCGTTTACCTCTCTCACTGAAGGCAAAGGCCGACAGGCTGGGGCTGGGGAGGACCTGGCATGCGTGGGAATCCACGATGCTTCTGCAGTTAAATTCTTTCCTTATTGTTTTTTCCTTGCTTGGATGGGGGTTGAACCTAGGGTCTCATGCAAGCTCCACAACTCCTGAGATACATCCTAAATTCTCCTGTTTTATTTTTTATTTTATACAGGATCTTCCTAGGTTGCCCAGGTTGCCCTTGAATTTACTCTATAATCAAGTATGGCTGGCCTTAAAGTCTTAATACTTCTGCTTCAGCGTCCCAAGTTGCTGCACTACAATCCCCAACTGGCTCTCTTTATTTTAGAGAGAGAGAAAATAGTAGATACATGAGTGTACATATATGTGTGCAGTTATGTGGGCCCATGAAAGCCACGGGGCAACCTCTGCCACCATCTATCTTACTTTTAGGATCTGTTCCCTGTTTTTGCTAGGCTGGCTTACTACAAAATCCCAGGATCCCTACACACACACACACACACACACACACACACACACACACACTGAGTTTAGAGATACAAGCTACCACGTGTTGGGATTTTTACATGGGCACTGTACTCAGGCCTCCATGAGTGTGTGGTAAGCATTCCACACACAGCCATCTCCTGACTGGCATTTTTTTCTTTGGAGCAATCTACAGCTGTGTGTGCTTGAGGTATTAGCTGAACTAACTCAATGCATGGTCTGTTTTTTGTTTTTGTTTTTGTTTTTGTTTTTTTGTTTTTTTATGAGCCTCCCAGTTCTCTGACCCAAGACCTGGGACCATGGTGACCTAACCCATTGTGGAAGCCATCTGTGGTTATAGGGGACAGGACAGACATTTGCTGGTGCCAAGTTGCTGAGTGCTTACACACCAAATGTCAGTTTTCATGACACAGTTTTGTCCACTGACCTTGCAGTCCCAGGGAGAGATTATCTTGCTCACATCTGGCGTTCTTATACCTGTCAGGCTTCATCCCCTGAGACTTGGTTCCATGGAATTCCATAATGAAAGTGTAGACGCGCTTCCTGTCCCTCCACCAAGAGCTCATAGAACAGGGTGGCGGGTGACTGGGCTGGTTTTGCAAAGCACCATGGAAAACGGTGCTCTTCTGTGTAACTGGATGGCGAGAATGTCCCCTCTGCCCAACCTCCACAGCTCTATGATCCCATCACATGTAACTCCTAGCTCTTCGCTCGCACTCCCCTCCAATGAGATAACTAGGTTAAGCTAAGAACTCCATGTCCCATCCTCAAGTATTTGGACAAGAGAAACCTTGGGGGCACGTATAGGCAGTTTCCAAAGCAAGCCCTGTACACAGAGGGAGGGAAACACACTCAGCGCTGCACTCCTGGCAGCCTCCCTGCTCTCTCAGAAAACATATGTTTAAAATAAAATCCCTTAGAAAGCTCTTTTTGGTGTTCCAATAGTTGGCCTGTTTTAGTTTTTGTTTTCTGAGTCATTATTGTTGCGACTAAATAATAATAATATTTTGAGGAGTTGCCCTGGGAGAAGACAGGCCCCAGATTAGGGGAACCAAAGCTCTCTGCACCTGGCCATGTGGCCCTTGGGCTTCTGAGTGCTGTCAGCATCTCCCTAACAAAGCTCTCCTCTCAGCTGCAAGTCCACCTCCTTCTGAGTGTGCTCTTCTGTTTGCCTTGGCTGTGGATCACTGTGAGGCTGAGGCTATTGTTTTGCTCTTGGAGGACTACGCCCCTGAGGTGGTCCTGCCTCCCCCCTGGCTGGGCCTCCTTCCCCCCCAGTTCCCCAGGCTTATGAGTGAGAATGCTCAGAGGCAGTGAGTAGGAAGGAGCCGGGTCTACTTTGACCTAAAGAAGATTCCATTGGACTCCCTTCTTCCTCATCCACAGCCCATTCTCACCAGCCGCCTGCCCTGCCATCTCTCTCCCACTATGGCCTCTGCATTTCGCTATGGAGATTTTAGGGAGGAAGTCAAAGGGTATCCTAGGAGGTCACTGCTGGCCGGACCTCCTGAATGGAGGGACAAGGTGCTCCCATGCAGGTGCAAAATGCCTTGGGGCCATTTAGGATGATCTTTTTTATTCTATCGAACAGTGTCCTTTCTCCTGGGTCCCAGAGACACTTCACAAGATCCATGAAGAACAGGACCATCTTCCACAGCATCGTGAACAGTCAGGCTCTTCATTAAATATAGGCAGAAGGCGGCTGCATAGATGGGAAGACTTCCCAGGCCCCTCAGAGGCCAGCTCTTAGAAGAGCGTATCTTCTAGGCATAAGCCACACAGCAGGCAGGCAGCAGTACCTACACAGTAGCTATGCCTCTCAAAGCAGACTGAATCCCCCAAGGCTAGTGCTCACTGATGCCCCAATGCAGAGGGGAAACACACACACACACACACACACACACACACACACACACACTCACTCACCATTGTTGCTGAGGTGAGCACAATTCTATCAGTGACAGACTGGGGGACATGTAATGTCCCTCAAATGGAATACCCTGGTGAAGGCATGTGACATCTAGGACATTATTTGAGAGGAGAGCACGCAACCTCAGTGGAGGCACAAGAAATGCCAGACAATGCCAAGTGATTTTAGCTTAAAAAAAAAAAAATCAAGAGAGCATATTACAAAAAAACTTGTTATTTTCAAGAAATAATGGAAGGAAAGGAGTGTAAGGGCTCAAGGGGTGAATGGTGAGGGGTCTGAGGCAAAGCAGGCAGAGGGAAGCAGTCAGATCATCTGTGGGTGATGCCCACACAGGTCTATAGATAGATAGACTGAAAAGCCCTTGATCACTCATATACCTTGTGAATCACAAGGCAGGTGAATTATATCTCAACATTGTACAAGATAGGGCAAAGGGACACTGGACAATATGAGAGAAGATCCTGAGGGGATACGGCTGGAAGGCCAAGGGAACAGCTCTGGCAAAGGACTGAGGTTCAGCTCCCAGCACCCACAGTGGGCAGCTCACAATTTCCTGTAACTACACTTTCAGGGGATCTGGCACCCTCTTCTGATTTTTGAGGTATACAAAGTACACATATAGATAAGTATACACACACACACACACACACACACACACACACACACACGTACCTACACACATAAAACTTGATTTTATAAAACCTTTAAAGATGCTCTGAGAGTGGAGTGCTGCGGTGACACAGAGCCCGGAGTAGACAGTTAAAGGCATGCTCCCAGGTGACATATGCTAGGGTCAGTAACAGATCTGAAATGCCAGATCTGGGGACAACGGGTCATGATGTGTATGACTTAATGCTTACCGGTTTAGAAAAATGTGTATTACATTTACCCAAAACACACACAGACACACAGAGCTGGGGTGGGGGCAGAACATGGGTATGAGCCATCTTGTCTCTCTCTGTCAGGAGCCGGGCTGACTGGCCAGAAAGCCCTGGAATCTTCCTGTTTCTACATCTCTGGTGCTGAGATTACAAGCATAAGCCACCACACTCTGATTTTTTTTTTTTCTTTATAGATGAGTCCTAGAGCCAGAACTAGGGTCCCCATGCTTGCAAGACAAGGACTTTATCTGAGGAATCATCCAAAGCCTGTGATGAATCCTACACAACCACAATGCCACTGTCACACCCAACAAAACGAGCACAAATTCCACAGGCTCATCCAATATAACTGGCCCAGATTTGGATGTTCAGTGTAAAACAGTGCTCTGTCCTACAGGGGGTTGAAATGTGACTCTTCAGTTTTGGAAACACCCAGGCTTCTGGGAAAAAAAGAAAGAGCTTTGGTGGTATTTTATCCATTTTCCACACTGATTCAGCTCCCCAAATCTGAATGTGGAGAAATGCACTTGGTCATAGTTGTTTTCTGGCCTTGGGAAGTGCTGATTAATTCAATAAGCTCTCAGGTGACCGGAGTATTCCTTTCAGGGAACTCTGGAGGGTTACTGAGGCAGATCATTGTAGATGACATTTTTTAGTCATTAAACGATGCCTCCCTCCCTGCTCAGCATATTTAGCTCTTTTTCCCCCAGACACATGGAAAGCGTTCAGCTCTTAATGAAGAACGTCTTTCTGGAGCGTGTGTTTAGTGGTACACATGATGTCATCCCAACTCCTAACTTCGCATGCAAGATTGTTGTGTGAAAATGAAACCACAAATCTCATCTGAATCTGAGTTTCTGGGTTCTTTAGAGGAAGTATTTTTCTGTTTTCCTTTTTGGAAGAAAAGAAAAAGAGAGAGAGGAAGAGAGAGAGAGAGAGAGAGAGAGAAGAGAGAACAAATGAACCGCTGCATTTTACAGGGCTAGGAAGCCAAGAAGATTGGAAGCGTGCTGCTCGTTTGCTTGTTTGTGTGTGTGTTTATATGTTTGCTTTCTGACCAGCAGCCATCCAGACAAGAAAACTCTTGTTCTAGAGTCAGTATATAGAGTAAGCACCCCCCCCACACACACACACACACCAGAGATATTTTCGGGATGCGGCAGTAGGGAAAGTTACAAAATGAGAATTTGGAGCTGGGAGATAGCTCAGGGGTGAAGTGCTTACCGCAGAGCTTTAAGGACCTATCGAGTTCAGATCTCCAAGTCCCCTGTAAACATGTGATGGCGTGGCTACAGGTATCCGGAACTCTAGCAACTGGTAGAATGAGCCTAGCGTCACAGTCTGTGAGCTCCAGGGTCAGTGGGAGACCCTGTCTTAAAACAGTAAGTTAGGGAGGAGATTAAGGATGACATCTAGATGATATCAGCCTCCTGTCTCCACACACACCTGCCCAGGCACATGCGTGTATCTCACACACACACACACACACACACACACACACACACACACAGACACACACACTGCCTCAGCTGCCAGCTTTTTATAAAGGTGATCCCAGCGTTAGAATGTTAAGTACAGCACACAACTCCAGAGACGTCACAAATAGAAGAAATTACTGCGTGAATCAAATGTAGACCAACTCTCCCCACTTCCGCGGCTTTCAACTGAGTTTACAGTTGGAGGCCACGTTGCCTATTACAGATTTCAATTTCTCACGGTCACGTAGTAAGGTGTTTAACCGACTCCACACAGCCATTCACATTGGCCTCTCCTACACACAACGAGAGGAGCATAGAACATTCCATCCACTGTTCTGACTGCACCACTTACGTTCTTGTAGAAAATTAGCTGTTAGGATTAGCTGCACTTCAGTGTGACCTACAGGACTGGAAGGGAATGCAAAATGGAGGTGGGTGCGGGGGAGAGTTTTCCTTCCAGAGCCTATCTAGCAGGAGGAGGCAAACCAAAGGTCCACTGTGGGAATAATTGATCATGGGGCCTTTACCCTGGAAAGAGATCCAACCATGGCCCCTTGTTACTGGCCTGGCTTTGGATGGTTCTTCCCCTGGGCTCTGGGCCACAGGAGACCTAAATGCAAAGCTTTGTTCAAGACAGAAAAGAGAAGAAACTGAGAGATCAGCCTAGTCCTTGGAGGTCAATTACAGAGAGGAAGATACGCAGGGTTTGAGGATTACAAGTACTCCCTGTAGCTTCTTTAAAGCAAGGAAGACAGAACCGTCCTCCCCATGATGATAGGATCTAGCAAGTAGAACTCAGGTGGGATTTATTGTTTTGTTCTACAGTTTTATATTTTATATCCATTTGTTGTTCCGGAGACACGGACTTCCCTTTTGTAACTTCTCTTGCAGGCAGTGTGCATGCTGACTGCTGGCAGATACCCAGGTTTTCCTAGGGTGTCCCAACTCAACTGAGCAGGAAAGCATGTGTGCCCCACTGAGGAGAGCCCTGCACCCTCAGGTTCACAGCCAGGGGCCCCGTCTCAGGAAGAGAGGAAACCAGCTATTCAAACTGCAGAGGCATTTCTTGGTGGCCTCTGTAAGAGCACACGAGCAGTCCTGTGGGCTGGTTTAGAAATCTCTAGGATGGAGGGGGGTCTTTTTCTGTCTTGTATCATTCTCTGGCAGCGATACCATGGAAATTTGCAGAGCAGAACTCACTTTGAGCAAGCAGAAAGGAACAAATTTGATCTAACACACATTCTGTGAGCTTGGTTCAATGTAGGTCAGTGTCTAAGAGAGCCCAGCTGGCCAGCCGGCACGTCTGCCTGGGAGCTGGCTGGCTGGCTTCCGCCTAGGCCAAGAAACTCCCCCTCAGCCCCGAGCACCAATTAATAAAAGCTCCTCTTCGTGCAGTGCTGGTGAAAAGAGCAGGGCTGAACTGCCTCCAGATTACTGGGAAAATGCTTACCCAATCGGCAGACCTGAGTTCTCTCCAAGGGTAGTCGGTACGTGGAAGGAGCACGTATACCAGACACACTCGTTCTGAAGTTCAAGGCTGCGCGTATCCAAGGAGTAGAAGGTGTTTGAGCTCCATGCCAGCCAGAGTTACATGATGGGATTCTATCTCCAAACAAACAAACAAGCAAGCAAGCAAGCAAATAAAGAAGTGTGTCAGTTTGCTGGTTCCTAACAACTTGCTAAATGTTTTATTAATACTAGCAATTTAGAAATAGTTCCTTGAAGATAGCTATAATATATACATATATGTGTGTATAATATATATACATACACATATGTTATATATACATATATACATATACATATATATTTGTGCATGTGTGTGTGTGTGTGTGTGTGTGTGTGTGTGTGTGTGTGTGTAGTTCTGTATGAACTAAATACCAAATAGGTTCTAAATGATAACTTTTCTAAGGGTCAGAGTATCTTATCTCCTCAGGATTTTTGTTGATTTTGATACTTACTGACTTTAGAGTAAGTAACGATAACTTCTATTCCCTCCTCAAACCAGGAAAGCAGTAACAATAAAATTACTATTGATATATCGGTTACTGTATTTGATATATCTTTTTTATTCTTCACTGACTGGCTAGGCTGGTTGGCCAGTGAGATCTGGGTATCTCCCTGTCTGTACCTCCCACCATGCAATGCCAGGCCATGATATTCAGCTATTGCATGGGCGCTGGGGACCCAGGTCTTCGTGCCTGTGTGTCAGGCACATTCTCTATTGAGCCCTGTTCGCACTTGCAGGACTTGCACAGGAGGTGTCCCCCAAGGCTATCTTAAAGCCTGGCTCCCCAGCTGCCTGTAAGCATTTGAGAGATTGTAGAGGCCTGAGGGGGGGGTGAAGCCTGGTTGGAGGAAGTAGATAGCTGGAGACAGGTCTTTAGGGGGATGCTGTCTCTGCTCCCCCGTTCTCCTTGCTCTCTGACATGAAGACTCTCCCTCACCCCATGCTCCTAATAACATTATACCATTTTGTCCAATAAAATGGGCATGAGGCCGGGCATGGTGGCGCACGCCTGTAATCCCAGCACTTGGGAGGCAGAGGCAGGCGGATTTCTGAGTTCGAGGCCAGCCTGGTCTACAGAGTGAGTTCCAGGACAGCCAGGACTACACAGAGAAACCCTGTCTCAAAAAAACAAACAAACAAACAAACAAAATGGGCATGAGTCCAGGGAGTAACATACTGAATTAAACATGTAAGATCTTATCTGACTTGGGTTTGATTACAGAAACTATGAGGTATCCTGTAAATACTAATGCATGAACTCTCTGGAACCATGAGCAAACATAAGCCTTACCCGCTTCAGCTGTCGGTGGGGACTTTAGTCACAGCGGTAACTAACACACAGCTCACTCAACCCATGCCCACGGAGCACACGCTAACTTGGAGGCACTAGTATATGAACTGAGGGGAAAAACAGCCTTTGCCCTGATGGGGCTGTATACCTCAGACAAACGCCTGAGCTACTAAGGATTGTGCAGGGCCCAGAAGATGGGCCAATGGGAGAGACGCAGAATGAGAGAGACGCAAGCAGGAAGGTCACTCCCACACAAGAAGAGGACACTTGTGGCATTAGGGTTACTGAATGGCCATGGCAGAAAGAAGTCCACTGCAGATCAAGACAAGGAGGACACAGGCTTTAGGGAACCAAGTGGACCCACACAGCCCAGCAGAGAGAGAGAGAGCAGAATGCCCTGGCCATCCACAAGAGTCTGTCAGAAGCAGTGTACACTGTATGCAGGAATGACATGATTTGAGAATTCCTTTTAAAATATCACCATGGCTTCCTAAGGTGAGGGGGGAGGACCATAGTGGTGCCGAAATGAGTGTGGGGCTGTGTTAGGCTCCGCAGCAGTTAACTGGGAGAAAAGGGTGAGCTGGGACAGAAGACAGGGTGAGACTGAGAACAGCCACAGGCTAGTGAACTGTAATTGCTCCAGTTTTGTTGGGGCTGGACAGATGGCTCAACAGTTAAGAGCAGGTACTGGTCTTACAGTAAGACCTGGGTCTGACTCCCAGTACACCGAAGTATGCAATTCAGGACTGCCTATGACTCCATCTTTTGGGGGGTGAGGGGAACTTGCATGTACATAATTAAAAATAATAATTACCTTTTGTAAATTTACATGTAGCCGAGAGTGTTTATTAAATGTTCTGAAATATCGAACCTTCGAAAGCAGATTCTGCCACCCCTGCTGCAGATAAAAAGACGCCAGCACTGGGTCAGGCCTTGCACTCAAGGTCACAGAAAGAGGCAGAGCCGGGCTGCTCTGTGCCGTATTTATGACCTACTTTTTGTCTTCAGGTGTCAATTGTTATCCCTTGGCCCTGTTCCTTCCCAAATACTCACAGAAACACTTTGGGAACCAAAAGCTGGCCCCGTAAGTGACAAGAGATGTCAGAGTGACCCCCCTGGTGTGAGGCAGCACGGGGCAGCTGAGCAGGTGTATTCCTCGGCTCTCACTCTCCTGCATGTTAGCTGCAGTTATTCAGTTGGATGCATCGTTCCTTGAAATGACCATCTAAGCCTGGTGTTGGGCGGAAGCAAAGGAAGACATTTTTTCTCCACTTCCAAGTAGATGTGTACTTACAAGGGCTGGGTGTAAGATGTCTTAGCATCCTAACCCCTGAGTAGCTGTGTCGACTTTGGACAGACTTCCTAACATCTCTAAGACTGCTCCTGCACCTGTGAAAGGTGTCAATATGTTACTGTAGCAAGTGAAAGAACCTCAGGTTACGGCATACCAGTCCCATCAACTGCGTGCGTGCTCAGTGAACAGAGACTTCTAAATGTCACTCGCGGACCAGGGTGCCCGGCACAATTAAAAATGAATTAAAAGCTGCCTTTGAAAGGCTGGAGAGATGGCTTCGTGTTCGAGCGCACACTGCTCCTTCAGAACAGTGGAGTTTGTGTGCAGCAACCACCTTGGATGACCTACAGTGTTTGTGACACCAGCTCCTCTCCTGGGAATTCAAAGTGATCTTCTCTCCTCTGTGGGTGCTTGCACTCATGTGGACATATGCCCCTTACACATACACACACACACACACACACACACACACACACAGAATTTTTAAAATAAAAAAATTAATCTTAAAAAAAAAGTTGACTTGGCTTCTGGAATCAAATGCATTTGGTTGTTTTCAGATAATATCTAGGTTGTCTGAAAAGCATAGCTTATAGTTTATTATCAATCTTAAGTAGACTTGATTTCTTTTTATTTTTTTAATGATGTGACAGTGGCCCATTCTGTATAGAGTTGTGTCAACTCTTCCTGCCCTGTCACAAATGACCACACCTGAACAAGGGTCCTTCAGACTCTGTTCTTCCTATGCCTTTCAGCTTCAACCCACAGTAAGAAGTCAACACAAACTAGAAATCTCTTATAATTGCTTTCAAAGGCAATCTCGCCACATTAAGCATTAGCTGTTCATTTACAGGGAGTTGGGCAGAGAGGCCATTGTAAGACTAAATCATTTGCATAGCAACAAAACAATGTGGACTTTGAAATGAAACTGCCTACAGGGTGCCAGCTGTGTGACCCTGGGCAAAGCATTAGCTGTTCTGTGTGGCCTCGGATCTCAAAACAAACTCGGTCTGCCAAGGGTGTTGCGAACATGAAATTTGAACATGTGAGGCAGGGGCATAGCTCAGCTAAGTGGGTAGAGCACTTGCCTAGAACATGTGATGAGGCCGCAGGTTCAATCCCCTAGCACTGCTTAAGCCAAACATGGTGGCTTGTGCCTGCAATCTGCACTCAGGAGGTAGAAAGATGAGAAGTTCGAGCTCATTCTCCCCTGTAGCACTAGCCTGGGATACACAAGATCCTGCTTGAAAAATACCACATTTGAAAATGCAGATAAAATGACTTGGCTTTGTAGAGGCCTAGACCGATGCCACCAGCATCCACTGGTAGTGGTAATAGTATTTTTTTTCTTTAAAGAAAACTACTAAAGCCTGAGAAAACCCACTGTTTCCTGGGTCAACAGAGCACTGGAAGCAGGCAGGCGGTCTAGCTCTGACCTTGTGATCCTTTGGGTGTGGGAGATGGCCATGGGGCTTTCCTTATCTGTGAAAATAGCTAATTGCATTTCCAACTATTCTATGCTATCCGTATTCCATCTCCCCCAACTGCATTATTTAAATTTGATAATTCCCATACAATGAAGACAGCCCACACTCAAGACTTTCAAATACCACGTGATCATTTCAAACAAGCGAAGGCTGCCCAAGGACTTAAGACTTTCCTGGGAGAGCTGAGGACTAGAAAGAGGACATTTTCACCTGCTTCCACATCTTGGCTGGACAGAGGGTTGACAAATGAGTCAGTGACATTAATTCTGATTGTCAGCTTGATGGAACCTAAAACCACCCTGGAGACAAGCTTCTGGGCATGCTTGTGAGGAATTATCTAGATTAGGTTAGCCTCCAGGCATGCCTCTAAGGTTGGGTATCTAGGTTAATTGAGGTGGGAAGACCTGTTCTAAATGTGGGCTGAGGCCCCAGTCTGGATACACAGGAAAAAATCAAGTCAAATACCACCGTCTGCCTCTCTCTGCTGACTGTGACTGCAGCTTGCCCAGTCCCAAGCTTGTCCATCTCACCTTCCCTGCTGTGATGTGTATCCTCATCTCCCTGGAAACTACGGGATATTTTATCACAGCAACAGGGAAGGTGACTAACGCAAGTCCTAGGAGGCTTCTGCTGAGGTGACATTGATATCAGTGGTGTATGGTAGCTAAAGTCAAAAACGCCATCCCAAAGACAGCAATGGCATCAGCTCTCTGTACAGATGCCCACATTTTGATCCAAAACTCTGCACATTTGTCGCTTACGAATGGAGGCACTTTATTAAATTATTTGGCAAAAAAAAAAAAAACTTAATTGTTCCATACAGCTTCCAAAATGCTGTATCAACAGTTTTATTTCTAATAGTTTCTAGAAACTAAGAAAGACCTAGGCAAAGAGAACATTGTTTTTGTTGCTGTTGTTGTTATGTTGTTGTTGTTGTTGTTGTTGTTGTTGTTACAGAAAAGAAATCACAACATGTTTTGATATTTTTGAGCATTTAGTAAATAGAGAATAACAAATGAAAAGGAATGGAGTGCCATATTGTTTTTACAGATGTACAGTACTAAATTGTTAAAATCTCCAAATGCTGCAATTATAATTAAAAATAACCTGGATTATGTGACTCAAACTGAGTGCAGAAAGGCATCCTGGGCCTCCTTGACCATATATATGCTCATTCCAGCGGACCAGATACACTTCTGGGATGAGGCTGTCGACTGCTTTATTTTAGGCCTTCAGAACTATGGGGTGGCATTGCCTCCTAGGAAGGCTGTGTGGACCAGTGGTTAGAAGGATGGTCTTTGGAACCAAATAGTCCAGTGCCATCCCCATCTCCCTGAGCTCTGCTGTGTGCTTCTGAACACATTACTTAACCTTTCCGACTGTTCCTTTGTCTTGTAGCTAGGGCTAAACAGTCCTTATCCTCCAGAGTCTCTGTCAAGGCAATAGACATGACAGTATGTCCACAGGACTGTAACAATACCTACGACTGTGATAGGTCATAAGAGAGTGCCAGTGGGGAGAGCTAATGCTTCACCTTCCTTCCTCCAAACGAAGAACCCAGCACTTCGGTCACCAGGTGACACTGCTGCCCTTTTCTAGGGACAACAGGGAACAACAGAATTTACAAAGAGCAAGTTCTGAGAAATGCAAGCAAAGGGGAGTTGAGGGGAAGATGGGGCCTGTCAGAGTCTTTCCCTCATGTTCACTTTCCAGCTCTTATCTGTCTGCCTCCCTCTCCTCTCTCCCATTCCGTGTGTGTTTGTGTGTGTGTGTGTGTGTGTGTGTGTGTGTGTGTGTGTTTACATGTGTGTATGCAGTGTGTATGTATATTGGTACACCTGCTCTTATGTGCACATCTGTATTAAGGTCAGGAGTGGACATTGGGTGTCTTTCACCCTCTCCTCTCTCCCACTCCGTGTGTGTTTTGTGTGTGTGTGTGTGTGTGTGTTTTTACATGTGTGTATGCAGTGTGTATGTATATCGGTACACCTGCTCTTATGTGCACATCTGTATTAAGGTCAGGAGTGGACATTGGGTGTCTTTCACCCTCTCCTCTCTCCCACTCCGTGTGTGTTTGTGTGTGTGTGTGTGTGTGTTTTTACATGTGTGTATGCAGTGTGTATGTATATTGGTACACCTGCTCTTAT
Source organism: Apodemus agrarius (assembly GCA_964023405.1). Taxonomy (NCBI): domain Eukaryota; kingdom Metazoa; phylum Chordata; class Mammalia; order Rodentia; family Muridae; genus Apodemus; species Apodemus agrarius. The sequence continues at coordinate 127,860,791 of OZ030005.1, read as the reverse complement.
GTGCACATCTGTATTAAGGTCAGGAGTGGACATTGGGTGTCTTTCACTATTGCTTTCCACCTTACCCTTAGAAATAGGCTTTCACTCAGCCTAGAGCTCACTATTGGCTAGACTAGCAGCTAATGGGCTCAGGGGATCTGCCTGCCTCCGCCTACCCTGCACCCTCTGTACCTACAGTTACAGGTGGGTGCAACTGTACCCAGCTAGTCCTTGAGTGCCACGAATCCCAGAAGGCAGGCACTTTGCCAACTGAAGCTTCCACCTGCCCCTCTCCTCTTCCTTTATACCCCTCTGCCCCTTCCATAGACACTGCATTAAGAAAAAGGTTATTCTGCTGGCTTGGGGTTTTTGCTACAAACCAAAAAACATCCTTCATAGTCCCTGGGGGTCCAGGAGGCTGCATCCTAGTCTGCTTCTTCATGCTGACTCTAAATTTACCCAGCTCTAATTTAGGACTAGATAATATTAGATAAAGATGGCCCTCGTAGTAAGCAGGCAAGCGTGGATCCTGGTTTTTAACTATGGTTGTTAAAGCTTCGGGAGCTCCATCTCCCAGTTCACTCATCTTGGCTGCATTTCCATGTTCTAGCAGGAGAAAACCGCGACACACGTTTCTATATGAATGACTTTAATTTGTGGAATAATAGTCTACGGTGAATCTGCAGCAGAAAATGGGTTCAGGTCAGAGGCTCTGCCTGAGAATCAGATGTGATCACAAAAGGACGAGGTCACTGAAGTCAACACACACTTAGAACTCCATTGTAGAGAGCATCCACAGTGCCTGCTGGGGTGACTGACAGGGAGAGCTGTCTTGTGACACTTGTGTGTGACTATGTCATACAGGGTGATTAAACCCATGCCCCTATGTGCACCCTTCAAAGAAATAATGGGGACTTGACATATTAACCATCGGTTCTTATAACCCAAGCAATTGATGCCGCTTTGCCTTCTCTGTCTCCCTCATTTAAACAGTGTTGAAATTGGTATCAAGGACTCAGAATTTATCTAAATGGCCTTCAATCTTTGAGAATTCTTTATTGTTTTTACTATTGTTGTGATTATATATGATCTGCTGTGGATGTTATTTAATTACGATTACATGTGAGTCTGCACGTAGGTATATGCACATGAGAGCAGGCACCCATTTAAGCCCTGTTTACATTTATTGGTCTAATCAGTTTGAATCAAGTGGCTTTTCTGTAACAGTGTTTGTCTGCTGCGGTCCATGCTCACCATGTGCCAGGCACCGGGCTAGTCTGGGATGTCACTTCTGTCCTGTGTCCCAGCTCACTGTGGGAGAAACAAACAAACAAAACAAAACATGGACAAGGGAAAGTCCTGGAGCCAAATCCTGCCAGAGCACAGAGCACTCGAGGTGGGGGCAGGAGAGGGGTTCTCAGAGACCAAGTGAGTAAGCCTAGCACAGGTCATGTTAATGGAATTCATCTCGCTCAAACTATATAACTAAATTACCTAATGGTAAGTGCAGGGAAGTGTAATTTCAATATTGATCCCAAAAAATCAATTTGGAGGTCATCCCTGTTTTGATTCAATATCCAAGCATTTTCAGAAATGCATATTTTATAAGAACTTTACCTACAGCAGAACATTTCACTAAAAAGCCTAACTGGCTACTCTCAGTCACGTGTGCCCCAAGATTTTGAAATCGGAAAATACAGTGTTCAGATGGAAAGGGTGGAGTTCTGATTGTCCCCCACCACACTGTATGATGGCTCTACTCCAAGCATCCCACAAGCCACACACATTGTCAGCTGCTAAATGCACACAGCCAAAAAAAAAAAAAAAAAGGTCCTTCCAAATCACATACTCAGTGTGAATGAACTGAGCTCACCAACTCCTGTCCCATCCCAGGCGGCCTCCTCCCCGCCCAGCCACTATCAGCATCTGGGGCTGCACCAGGCCCCTCCTGGGTGTGACTCCTGGATATTATATAGTGTTGGCCTTTGTACACTCACACTGGCTTCCTCTGTAGCCTTTCCTCCCCTCAAAGTCCTTTCCATGTCACTGTCAGAGTGGAGGAGTGTTCCAACACTGTTTGTCAACTCCTAGCACCACCGGTCATAGTTCCTGTTATAGAGGACAAATACAGTGACATGTAACAGCCTACAAGATCCATTCCCAGCTACTTATCCAGCAGCAAGCACACACACACACACACACACACACACACACACACACACACCACCTGTGTAGGAACTGCATTTACCACCGCATTCACTAAGCCCAGAACCCCAGCCTTATGCCCTGATAGTCTGTGCCTTTCAGCGTGTGGCCACTCCCAGTTGGAATGTCCCCAGTGTCTGCCCTTTTCTACGTTTGGTCAAAGGTAACTAACTCCCTCCCATCACCTTTCCAAATCCTTCTGGGTACCACCCCCTGGGCTAGCTGCAAACTTGGAAGCAGTTCCCTGACGACAGGCAGAGCTCTAGGTGTGTCTCATACAGCGGTGGCCACTCTGAATCTATCCTCCCTGGGCAGGGAAGCTCAAGCTCTGCTTTCTCTTCAGGGTCCAGCACAATAATTATAGGCCAAATGCAAGTTATTTAGGTATCCCTAATAACACCAAAGCAAACAGAAACCAGCAACATCAGCTCCTGGCACAGTTGAGATGCCTCCCATTGTCTGGTGTCGAGAGGAAGAGAATGCCTTGTTAGTTCAGCTAATCTAATAAGCAGAGGAAAGGAATGTTCTCATGAAATCATGCATCTGTCTTCTGCTGTCATTTACTGATGGAGAGCTATCTAATTTGATTTTCTCTTTGGGTAAAAGTACAAGATGGTCGCTGTCATATTTCCAATACACCCATTGTCCATCTGTCCTTCTTCATCTTCTCCAGGGGCCTTTGACTTCTGGCCACTTTTTTAGTAGATCTACATCTTAGAACACTGGTCTAAGCACCTGCTTGGTGTCATGGAATGCATTGGAGAGAGTCCTGGGACTGGACAAGCAGAGCCGCTACGCTGCCCTGGGACTGACTCTTGCATTTGTGCATTTCCTTAGCCTCTACTCTACTCTACACATTTCTCCACTGCTTCACGCGGTACCTGCAACACGTGCTCAGCAGACGTTGCCTGACCAGCTTGGAAGGTCTAGTGGCTCCGCAGGGCACAAGAGCACAAAGTGTGGGCTGGAAGGAGGGAGGGCTTGGGAGTTCAGAGCATTTGTTGTTCCTGCATGTGACGGTTTGTACATGCTTGGGCCAGGGAGTGGCACTATTAGGAGACGTGGCCTTGTTGGAGTAGTTGTGTCACTGTGGGTGCGGGCTTTAAGACCCTCATACTAGCTGTCTGGAAGTCAATATTCTGCTAGCAGCCTTCGAATGAAGATGTAGAACTCTCAGCTCTTCCTGCACCATGCATGTTGTCATGCTCCTACCTTGATGATACTGGACTGAACCTCTGAACCTGTAAGCCAGCCCCAATTAAGTGTTGTCCTTATAAGAGTTGCCGTAGTCATGGTGTCTATTCACAGCAATAAACCCTAAGTAAGACACTGCAGAAGACCAGGGTTCAGTTTCAAACACCCACATGTTCTCTTACAGCCATCCATTGCTCCACCTCAAGGGGATTTGATGGCATCTTCTGACATCTGTAGGCGCCAGGCATGCATGTGGTACATAGATGTGCATGCAGGAAAACCACTCATACACATAAAATAAAAATAAATAACCTTTGTTTTTTTAAAGTACCAACTATGGTGATACTTTACCCAGGTCACCTGACCTTCTGGTTTTTTTTTATTCCATATATTCTTTATTTACATTTCAAATGATTTCTCCTTTCCTGGCTCCCCCCTTCCCAAAAGTCCCATAAGCCCTCTTCCCTCCCCCTGTTCCTCCCATCCACTCCTTCCCATTTCCCTGTTCTGGCATTCCCTTACACTGCTGCACTGAGCCTTTCCAGAATTAGGGGCCACTCCTTCCTTCTTCTTGACCTTTCTTGTATCTCTTTTTTTCCCTTTAAATTTAGATTAAGAACAGTGTCTAGAGCTAGAGCTGAGTTTCATGACCTGAGCCTGTACTCTCAGAGGCCTAACCAGGATCTGGAACTCAAAGCCAGGCTGGACCGCTCTCAAGAGACAGAAAACAAATAAATGAGCAAAGGTCAGATCACAGACCCCTATTGTTAGCTACCATAGAAGTTAAATGAGATGCTATAAGCCAAGCAGATGTCTGCCTCATAGGAAGTATTCAACAGACGGAGACTGCAACCAATCGAAATGCAGGGTCGTGGAGTCCAGCCCAGTGGATACATCTATAAAACATTCCCAGACCTAAGGCTTAGGGAACTTTGCAGAAGATTGGGAGGAAAGACTATAAAACCTAGAAAAGATGGTAGAGTTTTCTGTGAGATTGTGTCTCCTGGGAATGTTAGAAGCTATACTCATAGAGTACCACCGACATGACTGCTCATCTCGAGCTGAACAGAGGCAGCACCAGTAAACATGCCAAAGTGGAGGGGGGAGGGGAAAAAAGCCCCAACTATACACAAAGAACTATTGGTGACTAAGCTGGCGGCAGGAGAGGTGGCCTTAGCACACCAAACAGTTGTCCAGTGCCAAACAGTCAGACATGTAAGTTACATCATATGGAATGAACAGGTTATATTTCAGAATATATATGTAGATGTGCATATACATATATGCATGCAATAATCATTAGTGAAAAAGAGACCAGGAATTTGAAGGAAGCAGCAGCAACAGGGCCAGGAAGCAGTGCATATAGAAAGGTTAGTTGGGAAGAGAGGGAAAGGAGAAATGTTATAATTAAATTATAATCTCAAAAAAATTTAAAAAGGAATTGCTCAGCAAATTTCCCTAGTTGTGTGGGCGGTCTGCACCCCTGGGAACAAAATGGTGAGGGAAGAGCCCCTATGGCTGACATTCTCAAGAGCAAAGAGAGGCAGAGTGTAAACATGGAATAAACCAAACTGGAACGCTCTACAGGAAACCAAAGGGCTCTGCAGTGGGTAATGGCGAAGGGGCTGCTTCAGAGTCCACATCAGAGGAGGGTGCCCCGGGGGAGCTAGCATTTACAGTAACTAAGAGGAGGAGGGTCCGAAGAAGTCAGCCACTTCACAAACCATGCAAGGAACACTCCAAATGCAGGATAGTGCAAATGGGCAAAGCCCTTGCTGAAATGTTCTAGAATCATCCAGGGACCAGGGTCGGCGAGAGGAAGTGTAAACCGGAGAATTACTCAAGGTAACAAGCAGGGTAGCGTCATGAGCGGCAGAGCTGCTGCCTAAGCCGCCTACCCCAGAACCTGAAGAAGCAGTCAGTGGTATTTCAGAACTCTCTGGAGGCCCCGTGTGCATGTGTGACTATATCCTCTGTGACTCCAAAGACAAAACGTGCAAATGCCTCTCAAAGGCGTCATTCTCCCCCACGCCATCTGCCCAGCTGGCTCACTCCCTGTTCCTATTGCTCTGTTCTAGACATGCCAGCAAGGCTGCAGTGCCCCTGGGAATGGGCCTGTCCAGGAGGCCTGTGCAGCTGCAAAGAGATGAGAACTTGGGGCATGGGCTTTTGTTCTGAGACCCCACTGCCACCAGGGAAGCCCTGTCAACTGTATTTTTTTAATCTGTATATTCTTTATTAACATTTCAAATGACTTCCCCTTTCCACGATACCCCCTCCCCAAAAGTCCCATAAGCCCTCTTCCCTGCCCCTGTTCCCCAATCAGCCCCTTCCCACTTCCCTGTCCTGGTATTCCCCTACACTGCTGCACTGTTCCTTTCTAGGACCAGGGGCCACTCCTTCCTTCATGGGCATCATTTGATATGTGAATTGTTTCCTGGGTATTCTGGGCTAATATCTGCTTATCAGTGAGTGCATACCATGTGTGTTCTTTTGTGATTGGATCACCTCACTCAGGATGACATTCTCCAGTTCCACCCACTTGCCTAAGAATTTCATGAATTCATTGTTTTTAATAGCTGAGTAGTATTCCATAGTGTAAATATACCACATTTTCTGTATCCATTCCTCCATTGAGGAACATCTGGGTTCTGTCCAGCTTCTGGCTATTATAAATAGGGCTGCTATGAACATAGTGGAGCATGTTAGAATTCCCCAACATGTAATAAGGAAACTGTATTTTTTAAAACTCTGGAGGCGAGCAAACTCTTGAGGGCTCAGGAGAATCCATGTGTGGTTGTCAACTGTCGGTGTTTTGTACTTTGCTGCACTGTCCTGAAACACTCTGAAGAGTACATCATATTTCAGACCCACCCACTGCCATGGCCTAGCTGACTTAAAATAGCTATGCGTGTTTCTTGAATATATTGAAATTCATGGAACACTGCAATATTGCCCTGAACAGGGATGCTGCTGTGAACTTGCCTGGAAGAACACCACGGCACTCTGAGTTTGAGAACAGTCTTCTCTATTGCATACCCAGCATTCCCATCGCCCTGAATCGAGGTACTTGCCAGGATGCTGGCTGCTAACTCAGGTGGAACCAGCTCAAGCCAAAGAGAGGCTTGTTGGAGAGAAGAGATGCTGCAGCACACGAGTGACTGGACCATCTCTCTTCTTCCCTTCATCACCGCGAGACAGTAGATTTGTCTGCTTCCAGCATCCTCTCCAAGTGGAGACCCGCTGTGGGGACAGCTCTTCAGGCACACTCTGAGCCTTGAGAACATGAGGAAAAACCTCTTCCCAGTAGTCCACAGGGACCACATGGACAACTTCTCAAAACATCTGTTGTAGACAGTCTCCTCCTTGGTTGTCCTCTAAACTCTCCCTGGAAACCTGAATAGATGAAGCCCTTTGTGAGCCTCCCTGGGGTGTCTCATCCCTACCCCTGAGAGAGTCATGGCAGTCTGTCCATGCATGCCACACTCATCTTTTTATGTCACTTCTGTTTCCACAGGGGACTCATTGCCAATGGCTTCACAGAGACCCATTATCTGCAAGATGGTACTGATGTCTCCTTCACTCGAAATTACACGGTAATTCCTGCATGTTTGGGCCAACAGAACTCTGTACATGGAATCTGTGCTGAAACTCTTGTAGCTGTTTTGTTCTGCGCTAAGCACACCCCCAGATTCTTAATCTAGGCACCAAGAATACCTGGAGAAGCCAGGCTCATACCTCACTTAACAGCTCTCAGGAAGCTGAAACAGGAGGATGACCAAGGTGAGAGGCTAGTGCAGGTTATAGAGTAAATTCCAGGACAGCCTGAGCTACAAAATAAGATCCTTCCCCAAAACAAAAACAAAAACAGCTTTTCAAGAAAGGTGATGTTCCCCACATGGTGATGTTGACTTTTTATCTAAGCACTTTGGGAGACAGAGGCACATGGATCTCCATGAGTTCAAGACCAACCTGGTCTATATATCCAGAGTTATATAGTGAGTCCCTGTCTTAATGTAAAATTAGAAGATAAGGAGGAGGAGGAAGGGGGACAAGAGGAAGAGAAGGAAGAGGTACAAGATGAAGAGAGAAGGAGGAAGAGAAGGTTGCTGTTATTTACCAGGAAGCTTGGCCAGAGTTAGAGGTAGCTTAGCAAGCAGTCCTGCCTGTAACTTTAATTTTTTTCAAACCTTACTTTTAATGATGGTTCTTAAGTGTTTTAACCTCCCTTCTATCCCACTACCCACCGGAAGTAGTGGAAAAGAAAGGCGATGGGGAGAAGTTTAGAAAGGTTCTTTGGAGCAACTCCCATCTTTGTTGTCTGGAAATCGGCAGTTCAGTTCACAGGTTAGCAGGCAGCAGTAGCTTGATCCACTCACAAACACATCACAAATAAACCAGCAGTCCAGTTCCACAGAGTCAGGTTAGCAGCAGTGGTGACCTGACCTAGCAGAGACAGCCAGGCTTCAGCCTCAGCACAAGTCAGCAGGAGGGACCAGCAGAAACACCAGGAAAAGTTCTTGGCTGTGCCTCTCTCAGGGAAGCAAAGATCAGGGAAGACTGGAGACCCCCAAGCATTGCACAGCTAGCTGTACCAGCAAGCCAAGCTCTGTCTCTGTCACTCCATCGAGTCCTATTTATACCCTCCACACATCACATGGCCTCCACGTTCCTTGCCTCAGAACATGCATCCAATTAGCTTGAGTCCTTGGAAGCAACAAGAAACTGCAGCACACCACCACCCGCCACTCTCTGGAGTCCCAACAAATGCAGCTCAACTACACAATGCAGGGCGGACCAATACACATGTGTTGTTAGCAAAGAATCCTTTCTCACATCCTTTCATGTGCTTGCCTTAGAACATCCTCTCTCCTGTGTCTGCTTCAGCAAAATATGCCTTCACGAGTCCACCTGAGCCTTTCATACCGGTGTCCACTTTAATAAGACATTTCTTCACATATTTGGCCCAGCAAAATACCATCCAACTGACTTTCCAAGAATGCTTATGTCTCCACTTCAGCTGCTAGAAAGCTTGGCTGGAGTTAGAGGTGGCTTAGCAAGCAATCCTGCCACAGCTGAGTTTTGCTGTGTTAAACTTTGCAACATTTTAAAGAAATGTAAAGGGAAAGTGACCGTGTTGAACCTGCCTTAAAGGAATGCACAGTATAGTCTCTGTTGAGTTACCAAAATATGATATTTATTACCTCCTGACCAGCTTTTCTACTATTTGAACTTTAAAAATATTTAGAGTATGTGCATATATGTGTATGTCCATGTAGCAGTCGGGGGACAGTTTTTGATAATCAGTTCTATTCTTCTGTCATTTGAGTCCCAGGAACAGAACTCACATGATCAGGCTTAGCAGAGAATGACTTTACCCACTGAGCCATGCCTGAGACCATTTGCACTTTTATATGTAACTTTGGCCCATGTTCATTTGTGTGCCTTTTTGGCACACACTGTGCAGTAAATTCCACGAGATTCCAAAGCAGAGGACAAAGTCAATAGCTTGTAAGAGAAGAAGAAGCTCCCTACTATAAAGAACTATGTGCATGTGCATTCATTTTTAAAAAATCTAGCCAGTGGAGTTGCCCTTCCTCTTGAGACCCCCTCTGTTGTGGATAGCCCTGGGCTTGTATTTTGATGCTATTTCTACTCCTCAGAGGGGCTGCAGATGAGGAGTTGCCTTGTGAACCTTCTCCCTACCTTAACTTTTCAAATAAAGGCTTGAGCCAATGATTGGGCAGGCGGAAAGTGGGAGGAGCAGAGAGTCTAGGGGAGGAGCTACAGGGTATAAAACAGGAGGAGGAGGAGCAACTGAAAAAAAGAAACGGAGAGGCAGCAGGGAGAGAAGCTGGGGGCCTGGAGAAACCTCAAATTGTATGAGATTAAAATAGATGGAAACAGAGTAGTGGAGTGGGAGGACTGCCCAATCTAGGCTTGTAACTTGTTTTGTTAACTGTTGAGTTGAGCTTTCTTTTACTGGGGAATTGGGTTGGAAACAAAGTAGCAACACCCCTCCATTCTCTGTGCCAGGCCTGTATCACTCTCCTCAGACCATCATTGAGACTTGGCACTTAGGAATGGACACTTGCTGATCTGGAAACATGGTAGGCTAAGCTACCCCAGCATTCCCAGCCCTAGGAAGACACAGAAATCCAAAACGAAATAAGCACCTACAAGATTTGTGAAAATGTCAAGCTTAAAAGTGAATCAGAAAGAGCAGTCCAAGAGACATCAGCTAAGTGTAGTAATTCACACCTGTAATCCAAGTGCTTGGGAGACACACAAGAGAATGACAGCAAACCCAAGGCCAGCCTAGGCTATATAGTGAATTCCAGATTATCCCAGGCTATAGTGAGACCCTCTCTAAAATTAACAAAATGATATGTGAGGATGGGGATATCCAGAGCTTTGCCTACTAAGTTTGGGTCATGGGACCCCCAAAAGGCTTCTCAGGACCCAGAGTTGGGAGGAAAAAAGAGAGAATGAATGAATATGACTGAGAATGAATATAAAGAGCAGGTGCTAGAGCAAAGAAAGAACTGAAGGTCTGCAGCTAGAATCTCACAAAGGTTGGCTTCCCAGGGAAGCTTCTTATGAAGAACCCTCCCAGCCCGACAGAAGGCAAAAATTGTCTGCCAGGTGTCATGAATTGAAAAAAGATCACACACACACACACACACACACACACACACGACCCTATGCACCCTTTCACATATGTTATACGCATTGGGAATGCGTTGGCCCATATCCAGAGTCTGAGTATCATCATTACCATTATCAGGCTGGTATTCCCCTTCAGATAATGACCTCAAGGCTACTCCCAAACCAGGGAAGTCTGGTCGAGCCCAGGCTGAAGCCAGGCTTTGAGTGTTCCCTAGAGAATTTTTTACAGCCCCAATGTCTGAGATGACCATCAAAAAGAAAAGAGGGTAATAAATTTTTAAAGATGAACCCTAAGGCAAAAATCACAAGCCAGACAATGAACAAAGGCACTGTGAAGGAGCTCCCGTGGGTAAAAGAAGAGAGAAAACAAGTCCTTCCCAGAAGAGAGATAGGAGAAAAGCCAGAGGGGGGGGGGAATTGAACAACAAGATAGATCTAATGGAAATTCCACAAAAATCCAATACTCAGTAAAGAAAAGAAGCAGTAATCAAATTGAATGTGACAGTGGTATCCCCAGATTGAAGGAAGATATGAACCTTCACAAAACCCCACCAATCCTGGGAGAAAGAACAGAAATACTCTAGGGTGATTTACAGAGAACCTGCAGGATTTCAAAGAGAATGTCTTAAAATTGCCTGAGACAAAGCAATTTGTAACAAATGAGGACAACCGAACCAACAACAGATCTCATCAGCAATGATGGAGTTAAAATTACAGGGAGTGAGAGACTCTACCAGCAGCTGACTGAGACAGATGCAGATACCTACAGCCAACCATTGGATGTCGGGACCCCTGCGGAGGAGTTAGGGGAAGGACTGAGGGAACTGAAGGGGTTGGCAACCCCATAGGAAGGCCAACAGTGTCAATCAACCTGGACCCCTCAGAGCTCCCAGAGACTGAGCCCCCAACCAAAGAACATACATGGGCAGGTCTGTGCCCCCTCACCCTGCACATACATGGCCGAGGACTGCCTTGTCTGGTTTAGTGGGAGGGATGTGCCTAATCTGGTAGAGACTTTGATGCCCCAGAGAAGGGAATGACCCCAGTGAAGGGGAGCACCATCTCAGAGGCAAAGAGGGGGAATGGGGTGAAGAACTCTAGGAGGAAGGACTGAAAGGGGCAACACTGGGATGTAAATAAGTAGAAGAATTAAAAAAACTACAGGGAGAAGGGCAGTGACTGGCACCCTCAACTCTGTGTTGAAATGACTTTCCAAAGCCAAGAGTGCACAGGCACACCTATTCAACAAATCAGGAACTTACTACTCCCAGACCCTAACGGAGACAATCCAGGCAAGAGTGCCCTGCACAGAACAGCTCAGTGAGAAGGAAACTAAACGCCAGGGTAGGAGGTCAGAGGCAATATCAAGCAAAACAATTGTACCAAATAAATCTATTTAAAATAACAGGAGGGACTATGTTTGGGTGTTCTCAAACAAGACAGAGAAATAGACTTGAAACGGTTTAAGAGTTTGTCTTGTACTAAAAATAATAGGCATGCTGATTAGCTTTGATAAGTAAAATATGAGGCACCTGAACATTTTCAGAATAAACATCCAAAGAACAGAAAAACAGTGCATTCTTCCAAATAACAGGCTATCTATGGAAATCTTGTTTCAACCCAGTACAGGGCAGGATAAAAGGGAAAGGAATGGAAAAGAAAGAGGGTAAATATAAAACAGGAAGGAATAAGATTAAAATAATATAGCACATAAATCTTATTGTATATAAATAGGTTGAATAGACTTATTAAGACCCAAATCCCCACAAATAAAATGGAAAGAAATCAATTAAAGAATGGGTAAATAGATCTGAATAAAAAAGCAAAGCAGTGGTAGTTGGACTGACATCAGACAAGCTGGTGAAGTGGGGGAGGCACATATTAGTGACCAAGAGATCATGATGTAATGAGAAAGAAACAAGTCAAATTGGTAGTGAGAACCTATGGAATAGCTCAGCAGTAAAGAAAGGCCTTTGCGGTCAAGCCTGGTGACTTCATTTTGGTCCACAGAAGCCACACAGTAGGAGGAGAGAACTGAGTCCCTCGGGCTGACCTTTGGCTTCTACATACATGCATGCTGTGGTACACATGCATATGCACAAATAAATAAATAAATAATGATAAACCAAAGGCTATCATAAGAGCTGTGCGACTGCTTATACTAGCAGGACATTCCAAAAGTATATTTTTAAAGGTGTAATTGAAAAAAAAAACTGTGACTTTTAAATCTACAGGTTCACCTGTGGTTGATGCTTTAACCCAACTCCTGATTATAGGGTTGCTTAAAAATCTAAAATATCCATTAAAATTAGGGGTGAGAGGCCTAAAACTTCTTTTTACTCCTTGGTTTAATAATTTAAATGCAACCCCCCAAACCACCATAACCCTTTCATAAATGTCACAATTACTCCAGCTCCAGAAAATTCTCCAGCAACAACATCAACACAACTTAGTTCATCAAGGGAGACACTGGAAACCTCTGAGATCACCCACAGCCTGGGTGAGAGAGGTAGGTGGCTGGAAATGAGGATTCAGAAAATAAACAGAAATGAAAAGGAAACATGCAGAGAGGGGAAGGAGAGGAGAAAGGGGAAGCAGTGTATAAAAAAACATCTGGCTATTTGAAAAAATAAATACACCAACAAATATTAGCAGAAGGAATGAGAGACAACACTGAAGGTAAGCCGTTTATACAGAGACCATATCAGTCACAGCAAAGCTATGAACAATACTGACCAGCATCTTAAAAATGCAGAACTCGAGAGCCAGAGAGATGGCTCAGTAGTTAAAAGTAGTTGTTACTCTGGCAGATGAACCAGGTTCTATTCCCAGCACCCATATCACGGTTAACAACCATCTGTGACTCCAGTTCCAGGGCCACTGATGCCCCACTCTGACCTCTGTGGAAACTGCATGCATAGTGTGCTCAGATATACACATATAGGCAAAATACCCACACTAATAAAAGAACTAAAGAATGAAAAATGGAAATTATCAACATTAGCTAAGGTAAGAACAATTTAAACATTATACACAGAAATCAAATCAAGAATGATGCTTTTCTTACCTTGACTTAGTGGCACATATTAGTAATCCCAGCATTTAGCAAGAGGTAAGAATTCAAAACCAGCCTAGGCCACACAGGATCCAGTCTGAATTACGTAAGACCCTATCTCAAGACAGCTAAGACAAAATTATAGTGCTTTTACCCACAAAACATGGTATCTGGCCCAAATGATTTTGACAAATGAAATCTGCTATGGCTATAAGGGATAAACAGCCCTGATAATATTAGATGGTTTGGATAGAAAGAAATACTACCAAACTACTAAAAGGGCACTTGTGAAGTGGGTCATATAGACTGGTGTTGTTTAGAAACACAATTGTAAATATCACAAATAAATTACCTCTAACCTACCCAGCATGCAGTTTTCAACTTCCTTTTAAGGAATGCAAGGATAGCTCAATATTTATAATTCTAACAGTGTGGTTTGTTATATTAGTAGCTCCAGATTCAAAGTGTTATAATTACCTCTCTCCTCCTCTAGTCTTTATTCTGTCTTGTATAGGTTATAACAGCTTGACTAGGTAGCAATGTTTCTAATACCCCACTCTGATTTCGTAGTACTTTACATGGCCTCTTGTGTATATTAGCTTTCAAGAAACCACTCATCTGATCAATACAGCATCTCCATCCATAAGCCACCCATCCTCCCATTCATCTTTTGGGGGTAAGGGTGGAATAATGTTGAATAAAATACATTCATCAGCATATAAGCACTACTGGTTGCTCTATTAGTCTAACCAGCAGAATTAGACTAAAGCATTCTAGAGAGTTACCAACTTTATTTACCTCAATAAAGTAGACTAAAGGGTTGAGGCACTTAAAAATAAAAACATATAAAAATACTTTGGATATATTTACTACAATAAACTAAAATAAAAACATTTAGTATAAAATATTTGATATAATAAAGTATGTACAAATCACTTTGAGAGGCTAGTTCAGTAGGGAAGGGATATTTGATATGTTTTCACAGATGGGAAAAGTTCAGTGGAAGTACTGTGAATCCTTTCATAATGGTAAGGAGTCATGGACTTGGACATTGAAAGTTTTGGAGTCATGAAAGATGGTCCAGGTCTGTGTGGGATTTGGGGTGTCCCATGTCCACTCTGCCTCAGGGCTTGGGCCTCTCAGGGAGGTCACCAGGCAGGTGTCAGACTATGGGAAGCTGTAGGACCCCAGCTATGGGGGTGGGGAAGCCCAGTCTGAGGTTCCCAAGGACCACTAGAGCTGGCTTGAGGGTCTCTGGGTCTGCACAGAAGCTGCAGCTGTCTGGTTCTCAGGCTCTTGAGCACACAAGTGCCAGTGGGAGTTGGGGAAGAGCTGAGAATAGGGGGGAGGGGCTGTATGGGGGGCTGAGGGCTGAATCTAGCCTGGGGCCAGAGGGGAAAAGAAGGAAGAGCTTCAGCTGGGTCCTGTGGGGAGGAGAGAGTCCTTGGTCTGTTCAGCAGGGGATTGGCTTGGTGGTCATGGCTGGGAGCACTGAGACACCTTCCATGGAAGATTAGGCAACCAGCTCTTTAGGCGAAGGCCTGTTCAATTGTTCCCCACAGCAGATCCCAATGAAAAGAGACAGTCACAGTTTTAAGGCATTTATTTGTCATGGCAGAGAGTGGCGATGAGTAAAACCTTACCACACTTTCTCAGGGTGGGCCTGCAGTTAAATACCTTCTGCAGGAAGGAATATCTGGGAAGGGGAGTATATTGGCTAAGCCTCAAGGCCTTTAGGTACCTCATTAAAATGCAGATCTGTCTTGAGACTACATGACCTGTGCTCACATCCTCTACCTATGGAAGGGCTTGGGGCATTGCCCTACGTGACTGATGGCCACAGACCTATGGAGAGCTATGGTCTTGTGCCGGGAGCCTGGTGTCCAGGAGCATGGTAAAATACCTACCATCCCTCAGGGTGGCCGGGGTTTCCAACCTTAGCTCAACCAGAAACCAGGCTGCCTTTCACAATCCTAGAGGTCTGTGCCATCCAAAGGCACCAGGGGACCAAGTGAGAAGTCCTGACACATGGAAGACAAGATATGTTCTGGGTAGGGAATTGCAATTGATAGAGAATTTCCTGGTAGAAACTGCCATGTAATGGCCAAAGGGATGGATAATGGAGGTGCCAAATAACACCTGGTGAGGAGCATTTGCTAATGGGGCTTTCCTCTCCATATCATCACAGACATTGGGGTCCTCTGTAGTACTTCCAGGAGCCATTACTGCTTAGAAGGAAGAGGCAGAGGGAGCAACAAGCCCCAAGTTTGTCTGTGTTAGATCTGAATGGGGCAGCAGGCAAAGGAGTCAGTGGACTGTTGCATATTTGTAGCAACAGGAAAAGATTAGAAGAGGGTGCTTAAGTTTACACTGGGCTAGCTAGCTCTATCCTCTACTTATTTGTCTATCTTATTTAAAATACATTTCAGACATAACACCCTCCAAGCTATTTCCATGATATAAACCATTGTCCCAAAGAGAAACAGCCAAGGAAGAGCCTAGAAAGGCCACTCTTCAGACTTCACAATGATGAAGGAAGCTCTTCTACCATGTATTGATCTAGAATACATAAGGTGCACATCTACAATTATAGCTTTATGTTTTGTTTCCATTTCCCTTACTGGCCCCATACACACATACACACACTAGGAAGGAAGAATAGGTAAGGATAAGAAAATTGGATAATTTGGGACCATGTACTAGAGGGTCCAAGAACTGCCAGTTCAGGTTTGAACTTGCATCACAAATAAAGCTAAAAGCTACAAATCCAGACCTCCTAGAAAACAGCTGGATGGAAGGTTCCGGAACTTTAATAGTCATACCTGCCTGGGCTCTGTGCTTTTCTGCATTTTTATTGATGTGTTTGTAGGGCCAAGGGCTTGCTCTCTTCCTTCTCACTCTCCCCGGAGGTGTTTGGTTAAAGGGGTCTTGTCCCAGGCCAAGTCCAAAGGTTGGTAAGGGCTTCACTTCTGCCCAGACCAGTGTTCCCCTAAAATATACTACATAGAAGGTCTTTTCAAATGCTGATGCTATAGTTTAATCCTCAGCTGACTGGATGGCTCTGTCTTTAGTAGGTGAAGAAATTAAGAAGCAACTAAAGTGCCCATCCGTCTCAGGACTCCAGGAACAACAGCACAGTCACATTAGAAAGGCCGTGTCCTCTTTTCACCCATCGGTCCCTTTGCCCAGCTCCTTTATGTGCTCATTATATTTTTCAATACCATGACCACATATATCACAAGAAACAAGGAAGGAAGGGTTTGTTTGGCTCATGGCTTACAAAGCTAAAAACAGGATCCACCAGGATCCACAAACACCAGTACCAGAAATGTGATAGGAATACTCGACCAAAGCCCCTCACATCTACATCTGTACAGAACAGGAAACAGAGGGAAAGATCCTGCAAAAGAGAAGTCATACCCCAAAGGCCCACCTACTAGTGACTCAATTCTGTCAGCTAGGCCCTGCCTCCTAAAGCTTCCACAGCCCTCCAAAATAACATCCTAGTAACCAAGTGTCCTAATACATAGGAGAAGGGTCCACTCAAATACTGACATTCTGGTCATGCCAACTAAAGCATCGACCATGCTATGGCAAAGATACAGAGCCAAAGAACTGGCTCCATTAATAGAGTCAGGGCCCAGCAGCTAGGCCTTGTATCTGGTGAGGAGTCAGATTGGGACTTGGGAGTTTGATTCTTGTTGACTCCGACTGGAAAACAAAGGGAATTTGCTGACTCGTCTCCTTGCCCCTTCTAATCATCCCTCAATGGGTCAGCCTGAATTTAAAGTTACATTTGGAGTTAGAACCACTTGGCCGGAGTGCTTTTGTTGTTTTTAATATAACAACAATTAGGGCAAGCTGCCTGACTCAGAGCAGTGGCTGAGTTGAACTCTGAAATCAATCTCCTATGTCTCCTCTCCAAGATGAAGTATTTGAGTTTGTCCTTTGCTGGCTACATCTAAGGAAGAATTATCTTTTATGCTGTCACTCCTAATATGGCCTGTGGGTGACCATAGGCATGCCATGTGGGCTATTCACATTCCCACAGAAGCCCTGGGGAGACTAGAGTAGCCAGACAGCTCTCTCGGTGCCTGCGGTGTTTGGTAATAATGGCTCTGTCTGTTGCTCATATGTTTGCTGCTGGGGCCATGCACTGTACCCACCACTGAGGTTACAGCAGGGTTAGATACAGGTGAGGAGACCCATGGAGAGAAAGGAGGGGACTGATGTGGTTCCCGGCAACCACATCTGTGCTAAGTGTCTTGAAGGAAAGGCCACATGGGCCTGATCTTGTCTGAGGTGTCAGAGAAGGCTGCATGGAGGAAAAAACATGTGAACCAAAATATAAAGCTGGAAGAGGCATTCACCGAGGGTCAGGAGAAGGAGAGCGTTCCAGGACACTGCTACAGTTTTTCCAGTGCAAAGTGGGATGGGGTGGGGGTGGGGGCTGGAGGAAGCATTATGCAAAGGTGACCAAGCCTGGAGTGACTTGGAACAAACTCGTGATAAAAATATTTGAAAGCCACTGAAATGTCCCGTTAAGGTGTGTCATGGGTACACTGGAGCTCTGAGGGCATGGGAGAAGCTATGGTAGGAGCAGGCAAGTGGCTCACCTAGACGCACTAGAGGTTGAGTAGACATTCTCTGCTATAAAGAGCAGGTGTATAGAGATGGAGAGAAGCCAAGAAGTCTGAACATACCTAGAAGGACCACTCAGGGAAAACCAAGGGAGTTTCTGAGGCCATTTATAGGCTGTTGTGCCCTTCTTAGTCTAAAGGTATCAACATTTGTAGGATCTCTTGGAGATGGGCCTTCAGTTCAGGTGCAGTAGCTGTAGGCCTTAGGACAGCAGCCACAGTGCCAGTCTAACTGGGTATAAAATCCCAAGTTGGCTCAAGTGCTTTATCAGTCGTGCAGTGTGGGGGTGAAGCAGCAGACACAAGGCTTGCACACAGTCAGGCCTTTGGGAAGGTTAGCCCACCACCATGGTGACAGCAGCTTACAACAGTCCTTCACTCTGCTGTACACTGAGATCCTCTGAATCTTGTGTATATACAAGAGAATGGGCTGCATTTGAAGTGGGTACATGAGTGCTTCAGTAACCAGATTCTTGAGGCTGGGGAGGGTCCATCAAAAACAGCTGGGCCTGAAGGTCTGCTAACTCTGCCCGCCCCATGTCCCCGTCCCTCCTGATATCTATACAACACTCCTCACCATTAAAGAAGATCTAGAGCTGGACTGTAAAAATGAATGAGAGTATGCGAGTCAAGGATGCTCCTTTCTCTCTGGCAGGTCGGTTTCTCTCGCCCTCCTCTATTCCTTTATTTCATAAAAATACACGGTGCAAGAAGCTAGCATGGGAGAGCAGTAGGTGGAGAGAGTGCACAGCAGCTGACTTCAGCACATGCTTGTTTTAGTATCTGTGAAAATGGCTTACATCTTACAGATCACTTCTCCACACTATGTTTCTTAGATCTCTAAAACCCCCAATGGAGTAAAAGTCATTCCATTTTACAGTTTAAGCACTGAGACTCTCACAAGTCTCATGCCAAGACTTGCAGCCCAGGTTGAACTCGGAGGCATTACAACCACAGACAGGCTTGACCTCTCAGGAGGTCGCCATGAACAGGAGTGTGACTCTCTCATCTGGATTCCAGCGCAGCTGAGTAACTAACTTCTGTGGCCCCCAAGGTTAGGCCTGTGCAGTCAGTTGGTCACCAGGCATGGTTCTTGTTAGAGCTGAGGAACACGGACAGCTCTGGGAGGATGGGTGTGCCCACTGTCTTCTCCACAGTTGAATTCTGGGCACTCACATACTTGGGACTAAGCATGGGGCAGACAGCTCTGCCAACACACAGGCTGCAAAGTCACCATTCCCTTTGCTTGAGGTATGTGCTCTTGTTGGGGATTGATGTTCTGTGTGAGAGAATAAAAGCCTAGCCTAGTGAAATATGGACTGGCTGCCGTGCAAGCAAACACACCACACTCACACTCATTCATATTCATTCATTCATTCTCTATCTCTCTCCCTCTCCCTCCCCCTCTCCCTCCTCCTCTCCCTCTCTCCCTCTTCTTCTCCCTCTTTCTCTCTCTCCTGCAGTTTCTTTCTTCCTTTGGAAGTGACTCCTTTCTCCTATGATCCCATGAGTGATGTCAGGGTGAGACCCTGCAGGAGAGTGTGGAGTGCAAGCTTCCTTTGTAGGTAAAAGCTTTTTTCAGAAAAGAGGCTCATGAGGGTGCAGGGCATATGCCCCTAGCTGTGGGGCACAGTGGGGAGCCTGCCTGGAGTGAACAGGCCATGGTTCAAAGTCCTGTCCTGCAGTCAGCGACCTCTTTGACCTTTAATGGCAGTTGAACAATCATGACCTCAGTTTCCACATCCTTTGGGCAAGAAACTAGCTGGAAAAGCAAGGTTGGCCTTAGATGGCCCCAACTTCTTTCCAGCTAAAAACATCTTTCCTTCAAGCATTGAATCAAAAGGATTCACTGTATTGACTATGATAGCAGTGGCCCATGCCCTTGGGACTGCCTCAAAAACACCATTCTCTTAGACTCTGTCTTCTAAAAGTCCTTTTAAATGGCAAAGTTTGGCCACTTTGTTACCACTTCAGCATATTAAATCCCCTTTCTCCTAGTCCACAGAAAAGGGGGTAGCAGGAGTTTGATTTGACTTCCCGCAGGGCATGGAGTTGAGGGCTACCAATTTTCAGGTTCAAGAGTTGTTACTCCAGCTTCCTGTTACCCACCATTAGGTTTGATTGATAGTATTAAACAGAAGGAAAACGGTATTTTACTGGAGCAGGGAAACGCATTCGGTTAAATAATAAGTATATAAAATGCACAGTTAGAGCTTTTGTGAAGGGAGAGATATAATTTTGTGGTTGTGCATGTTCAGGACTCTTTTTGACATGAGGTTTTGTTGGGAGAAGTAGAATGCATTGGATCAGCAGGACAAAGCAAAGGAGATGGTCCTGAGGGGGGGGGCGGGCATGGTCTTGTTGAGAACCTCTTTAGAGTCAGGAGGCTGTGCAGTTGGATGCAGTTGGAGAAAGGAGAGGGTTGATTCTGAGAATGGCTCTACAGAGACCAATAGCCACAGATACACAGCAAGGACCACTGTGGTAATGCAGATCCAGGGTTCTCTGGGTTGGGCACAGATCTCTGACCACTGGCTGCCTGTCATGTCTCCTGCTATGTGACACATCCAGAACCTATGGGCCAAGTGTTCATAAGCTTAGAAGATCTGATTTGTCTGCACATCTGAGCATCTAAGCATAGGGACAAGCTGACTCCAGATACAGGCACATACTAGCCTGTGGACCAAAGTAGGTTTCGCTAGTCTCTGATTTAGGTACTACCTGTAAAAACCACTTTGCCTCTGACCCTGCCTTATGAGTCAAGGTCCCAACATAAAATGTATCTCTGCCACAATCCAATTTCTCAACCAATACATGGAGGGTCTGACAATGTCTTTCTGAGTCATGAAGTTATCCAGACAGTGACTCACAGCTTCATCAAAATGAAATCATGTTCATTTACATGTGGTGAGTCATGTTGAAAAAAAACCTGGATTTCAGGAAATTGGAATTGTCTGGGAGAATCGAGTGACTATGCTCTGCAGTCTAAGAGATTAATCCCTGTCAGGAGTGAGCAAGGGGCTCAGGAGCTGTCTAACTCAGGTAGACTGAGAAGGAAGTGGCGAGCCCTCGTGGCAACTAAGATGGGTAGGGTGCTTGACTTCAAGAAATGGTTGAACATTAAACTGTTGAACATTAAAAGTGGAACACTAAACTCCACTTCCCCCTGCTTCATAAAAGCAATATTTCAAGTTATTGAACTGGAAATTAATTTGATACTAATTTGTTCTCAGCCCGTGCTTTAATGAGCTTGTATTCCTGTGTATTTAATTAGAAAGTATACTTGATAAATAATCCATTAACAACAGAGCCTGAGAACAAATGAGTTTCAAATTTCAGAAGTCAGTAATTATTGTCACTGTGTGGTTTATCACCCCCTCCCCCAAATGAGGGAAACTCTAAGACTGGATCTCAAAGGCTAGTGACCCTGCTCATCCAGGCAGCCTAGACCCCAGTAGCAGCTGCTGTGCTGTCCTACTCAGTGTCACCTTTAGCTTTAACATGCCTACAGGTGCCTAGGGCTAGAATCCCCCCACCCCAAACACAGCCTGTATAGCACAGCCTAGAAGGGGACCAAGATCTCCCTGATGCCTTGAGATATTTTAGTCTAGTTACATGCATCCCTTGTGTGAGCAAATTTTTTGCATGACTCCCTGAAAGTGAGTGGAGAGCAGAGTCACCCAAAATCTACACTGATTGCAAGGAGGCACACTCCCATCTGTGTCTCCCCTCCTTGATGTTCTACTAGATATCTGATGTGGCTAGCCAAGAAACCACATCCCCTTTCAGTCCCCTAGCTGAACTGGACCAAGCCACTGCTTATTGAAAAGGGCAGTCTGATGGAGGAGAGACAGATTGCTAGGCACTCCACGCTCCTGTGTCAGCATGTGTGCTCCCTGAACTGTGTGCTCCCTCCATCAGCCACTGCCTTTGCCGTTTTCCATCTGTAGGTTGTTCCTTCTCCAGCCCTGGCCTCTGGACACCAGCTGTCCATACTGCAGCATGTGCAGTGACATACTCTTCGGCAAGAAAAAGAAAGCAGAGTTCATGGTGGAGCCTGGAAAACATTATGCTGCATGAAAGAAGCCAGGCACGGGGCCATGTATTGCAGGCTTCCATTTACATAAAATGAACAGAGCAAGCAAATCCATAGGGACAGAAGGGAGAGTAGTGGTTGCCATGGATGGTGAGGAGGGACTGCTGGGTTCCAGGTGTCTCTGTGGGGTCATTAAAGTGCTCTGGGATGAGATGGTGGTGATCCAAGATCGTTGTGCATCCTTATGGATTTCAGTGATGGAGGACTTCAGGTACTCTGTGTACTCTAAACAGAACACCATTACAGTGCTGACATGGCATGCTTTAAAATAGTGAAATGTATGGCATGGGAATTTAATCTTAATTGTAAAAGAGAATTAGCTCTGCAGGATATCTAATTGTCATGTGAAACAGTTGTAATTAAAAGAGTGGAACTGGCTTCGGAGTGGACAGTTGAACATTCCTTGGTGGACTATAAAACACAGAAGAGCCATAGACACACCCTGAGTATTCCCATATGCTGTATTTGAATGTCTCATATACTTGATCACTAAGTCCTCAACTGGTGGCACTACTGGGGGGAAGTCTTGTTGTAGGAAGTGGGTCACTGGAGCTAAGCCACTCTCTACTTCTTTGTTGTTACGTGTGAACAAGCAGCATCCCTCGCCTGCTGCCAAGAAGTCCACTATGCCTTCCCTGCCACAATGGACTATGAGCTGAAAGAAATCCTTTCTCCTTAAAGTTTCCATCAGGATTCAAAGAAACAAGAAAAGTCACAAACACAGCCCACGATAGAGTGTTGGGAGAAAACTGCTGAGCAGTGGTGACTGATGGCTGGTGTGAGCTTGTAGGAGACAGCGTAGACTAGCCCTGTACTTGCAGGTTGTAAATAAATCCTGGGGAGATTAAAGAGCTACTCTCAAGACTATGTAAATAGAAGAAAATAAAAGGCATGTACCCGTGACCTCAAAGAAAACTGTCCTTAGTAATACAGTAAATTTAGGGGGTGGGAAAGACTTGAATTTATAAAGCCAGAAACTCTGGGCAATAATGGTCAGGTTCAAAGAATTTTCTTACACAATAATGAGGGTAAAATATTAACATCCTGAGTCTATGGAAAGGACTCTAAAATCAGAAAACAAAAAGTTCAAACACCACTACCTATCTCCCTGCGGCCTTCCCACCTCCCTTCAGCCTTTGCCTTTCAGATGACCCAAGAATTTTATCTTCCTGTGTTGTTGGGATGAGATTGTCTTAGTGAATTTCTCATGATGTCATGGGTTTCCCTGTTACTCAAACTCATCTGGTGTCTGTCTGTTTTTTAGTTGATTGTGATGGTGGTGGTGGTGGTGTCTGTGAGTGTGTGCATGAATTTATGCGTACCACATACACACTCAGGAGCCCAGGGAGGCTAGGAAAGGGTATTAGATCTGATCCATCGGAACTGAATTACAGATGGTTGTGAGGTGTAGAGCCAGTCTTGCACCCCCAAAGCCCCTTCCTCTGCATGGGCAGCAAATGTTCTTAGCCACTGAACCATCTTTCCAGTCCTGGTAGTTTTTCTTAGCAAAGTTAAGATTGTCTTTGTGAATGATTGTCATCACCAGGAATAAGGCACCTGTGAGGTGACATGGGCCTGAGACAGGCTGAAACATATTTGTCACTTAGAAGAGGTGGTCCCTTTCCCACCAGCTGGTATGCTGCTGACATTCTGGAGTCCTGGGTGAGGAGTTCTGGGTATGAGTAGCCATTCCTTGCCAATCCGCTGTTTAATTGGAGCTGTGATTTAACCTTTTTCACCAGCACAATTAACCTTGAATCTGGACAGAGATCTCTCTTCCCAGGAGGCATCTCTGCTGAGGTTTCTTTTAGGGATGTTTCTGGTATCCTACAGGGTTTTTTTTTCCTTCTGAGACCTCCCTCAGTGACCTTCCCGCTGAGCTGTGTGTTGTAGATGACTCTGTGAGATCTTTTCTTTGATTCTTCACCAACCCTGTCTGCTCTCCTCTTTTCCTAAGCTGTCCATTCAGGCCTGGGTTTAGTGCATCTCACAGTGCACTTAAATACCCCATCATTTCCTCTTTTCATTACTGGAGACAATTTACATGAGGGTAAAACAGGGGTGTTGTTGTGATTTGTCCTGCTGCTGTGTTTGGTAATACAGTAGGCATCAGGGCACTCCTTGGGGAGTAACAGACATGGCCGATTGTCTGTCATGACAGACATGACAGAGTAGAGGCCGATCAGGCATGTTTAAACCCTTGTGATAATCTCTAAGCAGGGCTGATACTCTAACCATAGACTTGGGCAAGTGACATTGGGCTTAGTGTTGAACGGTAAGACAGTCTGTATAATACAGTAGTATAACATGACCTATAGCTAAAGCAAGGAGAGGACATTAGAGGAATCTAGATTATTCTAAGTCTGAGGAAGATGTATTGGTTAATTGATTGATTGATTGATTGATTGATTGATTGATTGATTGATTGATTGATTTTTCCTCCCTCCCTTTCAGGATCATTGTTACTACCATGGACATGTGCAAGGTGATGCTGCGTCAGTAGTCAGCCTCAGTACTTGCTCTGGTCTCAGGTAAGTGGATGTGACCACTTGAAAGCTTTGATTCAACCAACTGTAGACCACCCTGTCTCTGCACTCACATGAAAGCCCTGAGAGAAGACATTGTGGACTCAGCACAGGTGCTCCTCAGCCTGGACAAGAAGGACGAGGCCTGTGTAGCTACTTCCGACAACACGGCTGACCCAGGATCTTAGCTTCTCTTTCATTTTCCCCCTCTTTAAATTCTGTTCTGGGGCTGGGACATTGGGGTTAGGGTTCGAGAACCACAGAACTAGCTGAGTTTTGGCACCCAAGCATGGGCTGGGGCTGAGGCTATGGCTCAGTGGTAAGAATGGTGAGCTACACAAACCCATAGATCCAGTCTCCCACACTGCCAGAAAAATGAAAGAACACAGACATTGCATGATGGATCTTTTGTGTTCGTGGCCCAAGTGCTAAGAGATATGGCGTTGTTTATTAATATCGAAGCAGCTTGCTTCATCAAAGCAGATTTAATCCCTGTCCTCCCTCTGGGAAAGAGTAAACACTAATTTAACGTTAACCATGTGGAGTTGACCTCAGGCCCACCTGGGCAAGTTTTTCATGATGAGCTGTGGATAAGAGTAGGAAATGATGAACTTCTGTCACCCTGGAATTCCCCCCATCCTTCCAAGACATCCAGTCACTACTGGAGAAGCTACTTGTCTTGCATTATTATTATTATTATTATTATTATTATTATTATTATATTTGTGTATTGAGTTGTGAACTATCTTGGGCTCACAGAGTGAGGCTCTGTGGGAGGGAGGAAAGAAAGAACTAGAAAATGTACCAGCTTAAATGACAGGGTGGGACTGTCTTTTATATGTCTACAGTAACCACCATCTCTGTGAGTTCTGTGAGGATTTGGGGAGAATGAGACACACATTACACACATGCCACAGCCTACAGACACATAACAATATAACACAGACACAAATGAACATGTAATCAACAGCTTAACACACATACACATACCAATAGAGACACACTCTGCATTGCTTTGCACATCTTTAACATGACATTGATGGAGCACCATTGAGCGTCAGTGTATCTCTTGGTCTGAGAAAGGAAGGCAGTGTCTTGTTTTCATTCACTTCTCTCTGGTTACTCATTGGTTCATGGGACACTGCCCTGCCTCCAGTGCTATTGTAAGCCTTGGGGACAGTGCAGTAAATAAACTGCACTGGGAGAGCACTTGCTAGCAGGGCACGATGGACAGAAAGTGAGTGACAGAAGCCATTGTGAAGAGGAATGAAGCTGATGAAAAGGACAGGGTGAGAAGAAGTAATCCAAGATGCAAAGATGAAGGCAAGGTAGGGGCGTTGCAGGAAGCAGGAGGGCATCCTCACAGCGCTGGAGTAGAGCAGCAATGTGGCTGGCTTGGCTGGAAAAGGAAGAAAAGAGCATCAGAGAGGACAGTGGGAAGAGCATGGTAATGAGGTCTGACCCAAGAGAGAGTCTGGGGTGTACAGAAAAGCCAGGGTTCACAGGAATCAAGATCGATTGTGGGAGAGACACAGATGGGCAGAGCTTGGTACAAAATGAGGGCAAACCTCATCATGGTTTGGATAGAACAGGTTCTCAAAGGCTTATATGTTGGAGCACTTGGTAGTGCTGATTCAGGCGGCTGTGGGGCCTTTAGAGGGGCAGACAAGCTTCAAGGAGTGAATCACTTCAAGGAGTGAGTCGGGAGGCTAGACTTCATAAACCTTCGCTGCTTTCAAATGACCTCCCCTTCTCCTCCCCTATCGACCCAGTTCTAAACCACTCCCATCACCTGCCACGAGAGCATACCCTAAACCATCAGCCAGAATAAACCCTTCCTCTCTTAGGTTGCGTCCTGTGGAGTGTCTGATCACAG